>PVHY01020464.1:0-25518 GCA_004024945.1 Uropsilus gracilis | reverse complement strand
AATATTGAAAAATATTTTTTAAATGCTGTTGAAGATTTCCCAAACTTGACAAGAGACAAACTTAGAAACTGAGTGAATTCTAAACAACGTGAAATCATGTAATCAACATATATCACAATGAATTTCTGAAATCTAAAGGCAAAAAATTCCTCAAAACAACCGAATAAAAATGACACCTTACTACAACGGGTAAAACACCGAGATAGGTGTTATCGGGAACCCTAATTCCCAGAAGGAAGTATCACAACAATTTTCAAGTGTTGAAAGCACTACCAAGTCAGTATTCTATGTGAAGTGAAAACATCTCTCAGGACTGAAAATGATGCCAGAATATTCTCAGATAAAGAAAGACTAAAAATAAATAAATAAATAAATAAATTAAATTAAATTGCCAGACCTATCCTGAAGTAATGGCTAAAAAATTATCCAAACATGAAAAAATGTAAAAGTATAAATCTTAGAAAATCTTGTCAATAGAACATAGTAAGCACCAATGTGGGAAAACGCAATGGATTTCCCTTCTCCATCAACCAATAGGGTACAACCAGAATTTGTTCATCACACAAACATTCAACAGAACAAAAATCAATGCATAGTACTTGGGCCATAAACAAACCTCAACAAATCTGGACCAATTAAGCCAAAAATAAGAAAAAAAAATCTCCCAAACTTGGAAACTAAATATGCTTTTCACAGAAAATCTCAAAGGAAATTCAAAAATACATTTAACAAAATAAAAAAGATATCAATTTTTGTTGGATCCTGTCAAAGATTCCTGAAAGAAAAATTGATGGCATATGTAGAAAAATAATTTAATGGCATATACTAGAAAAAAAAAGTTTCAAATCAATCATCTAAGACCTAACTTCAAGAACCTAGAAAAAGAAGAGCTCATGTATCAAAGTAAGTGGAATATAGTATGTAACAAACAAAAATAAATCAATGAAACTAGAGATAAGAAAGCACTAAGGAAATTTATTAAAACAAGGAACTGATTCTTTGAAAAGTTCAACAAATTTTATAAGCCTCTTATAAGACTGATATGCACAAAGACATAAAGTATCGATATTATATTTATAAAAGAGAGTATCACAAAACCTACAGTAGTAAAAGAGTTAATAAAAAGAAACTGCAAAAAAAAAGTCCTCTAGATGCATGTTGACAACTTAAATAAAATGTTTCACTTTTTACAAATTCATTATAACATTATGAAATAGACAATTGTTAACTCTATTGCCATGAAGAAATTGTATTTTTATCTAAAAACTTCCAAGAAAGTATTCTCAAGTTGAAATTTTATCACTGGAGAATTTTACATTTAAGGAATAACTGATAACATTTAAGAAGTAATTAGTAGCACTTCTATACAAGATATTCTTCAAATATTAATGGTAAATAACACTTCCCAAATAATTTCATGGAAGTAGTACTTTCCTAATACTAAAACAAAGAGAGTAAAAAGAGTGAAGTCAGTAGTATTTCAACATATCTCATCTTTATAGAGGCAAATCTTTAACAAAATATTTTCAAACATAAATATATAATATTTGAAAAGAATTATACATCACCAAAAGCTAGACATAAAAAGGCTGGTTAAATTTTCAGAAATCACTATAGTCACCATAGTGATACACTAAGCAAGAAAAAGTCATGGGATTACATCAATTAAAGAAAAAAAAAAAGCTTGACAAAAATTTATATCCAATGAGGATAAAATTCTGAGAAAAACAGGGGAAATGGAGCATATCCTCTGGTTAATGATGCATATCAACAAAAATCCTACACTTAACCAACCGACAGACTCAATATCAGCACTCCAAGCTATAGGGAACTGGCAAATGTTACCAGCAAATAAAGAGCCACCATAAAAAGAATTTAGAAATATGAGAGATTGATTTGAAAATGGCCTAAGTGAATTGTTCTTGACACTGATGGAAGACCTAATGTGAGTATATGCTTCACTAAATATATTTATTTTAAAATAGAACATAAGGAAATAAATACATTTCTAAATAAGTGTGAAAATGGCCAGCTTACCCATCTTGGAAACAAATATTTAAGGTCATTTTCTGTCCTTTTAGTGTTATACTCTTTCCATAACCATGTCATCTCTAGCCAGAGTAATTTAGGTCATTTACTTGTGTTGGGGCAATTTTATTTTGATATTCACCGTGTCACATTAGGATAAGTTATTTTAAAATAACCAGATAAAATATATAGATCCATCTGTTATTTGAAACAGAGGAAACAAAAAAAAGTAGAACTGAGCATCACAAAGCCTAAAACCAAATCTCACTACTATTATTAATAATCTTGTGCACTCTATAGCAACAACAATAATAATAAGTGCAGTTTTCTCAGAAACTAGATGTCTTTCAGTGGACTTCATGTCTTCATTTTTGACTGTTATAGTGTTTATTTAAAGATTATATGAAATAAATAGATCAACTTGTAGAGCTGAAATTACCAGGAGTGAAATACATCTATCACTAAGTGATAATTGTTGCTATAGAGAAAATTAATGCACACCAGACAGCCAATAAAAATAAATAATCTCTTGCCCAAACATGCCTATTCTACATATTACCTGTGTTTTTACCTTTCTCTGTCTGTCTTCTAAAGTCTTTCAGTTGTAAATCTTAATAAAACCTTCAAAAGGTAATTTGGTAGGAAAATGTTTTAAATAAATGCCTTCTGCAATGATATGTCAAGAGGATTTAATTTATCCTGCTTATGCTTCTCTCATCTTACAGAGACATTGAAAACCCAAATGTTCCCTTCTGGATGATTCCTCAAGCAGAACAGAGTTGCCTTCCAGTTGATGATCAATTTAAATCCCCTACATACTAAAATGTGTTTTTAAGAACTGCACTAAAGTAAAAGAAGAAAAATAAGGAAGAACAGCAGGAAGAGGGACACAAAATAAGGATAGAGCAAAGCTTTCAAGAATTAGAGATTTTGTTTTCACTCATTTTTCATAAAGAATCTAAATCTGCTTTTTATGACTAGGTTTAATGAATATGACACTGAATTCCTTACTGATTTTGCTGCCTATGTTATCCACAAGAAATGCAGACAACACCAGTGATTACTACAACAGAACTAACACCATGAATCTTGTGTAAAATTTTGCAAACTCAGAATATAGAAAGTATATTTGGGGGGGGGGTGAACAAAAACCAGTTTGTATTTGTTAGGAGAAATTATAAAACAAAGTCTGTGCAGTTTAAAATAACTGGTACTAGAAATTAAGGAAATGGAATTTGGAGAGATTACAAAAAGTTATTTTTTTTTCCTACATTTCTCCTTTGACTTGGACACAGCTGTGGAGCAATCAAAGGTTTTGATAATTTGTTTCCTCTGTGAATGAATCATCAATAAGACTATCAACCTGAAAATGGGGCACCAGCTAATGACAGCTATAAGTTTGTCAATGAAATAATATTGACAACTTTATAGCGTAGAAGAAAATGACCTCAAATGGTAAAACCTTAGAACTCTGTGTCCTCCTGAATAGAGTGACATCATCTTGTCCTAACACCTCTCTAGTTCCCTCCTGTTACATACACTGTGCGTCACAAGCCCACTAGGAACAAAGCAAAAGGACCGTTTTTACTGTAAGAGATAAAATTGATGTCTTTCTCCTCATTGATCCCTAGAATTTGCACAGAATAAGTCTGTCATCTCTTGTACATGGCAGCCTTTCAAGTATTTTGAAAAGAGCTATCAACTTCCTTTATGCTTTCTTTCTCATAATTGTAGGAAAACTACCAAAAAATATAATTTCCACTCTATAAAAATGGTTTTTATGAGGAAGAATGGAAGAGGCACATTAAAATAGAACAGAGATGCATAGAATGATTTTTTTCACATTTCTGTATCTTTTTCCCTAAAAAAAAAACTAAGAAAAATAGATAAAGGAAAATAATTCAGCAGATTTTTTTTAAAATAAAGAGATAATATATGTAGACTTTGTTTATATGATAAAATGAGCTCAGAAGAAATAGGAAGTAGACCATAATTATTACTTCATACAGATACGTCGCAAGCTCAAAAATAAGTCTCTGATAACCAACTAAATAACTTACATTGTTGTAAAATAATTGGTATACTTGTTTAAATAACCTTCATCCCACGAGTTGATATTTCTGAGACTGTCCCTCTGGATTCATTTTTTTTTTAAGAAATAAAGGAAATGGAATTAAGAGAGATTTTTTAAAGATTTTATTTTTATTTACCACCCATTTGCTTTGCACACAGCTATGGTGACATCTAATGGTATTTTTATTGGTGTCCTCTCTTTATGAGTCATTATTAATACTATCAACCTAAAAATGTCAAAATGGCTCCCATGAGTTTCTTAATAGAATAATAGCATTAGAGATGTTATAAAGATAGAAGACATCAGTTATTTGAACCTCTTTATGGTTTGAGTTACAGAGATGTCCTATGTCGAGAATGTCAAATAATACAAGCTTTGTATCAATACCATTTGTTCTTACTTATCAATTAACCACAGGTTTTCAAACACACATGTTTTTTTCTGAGAACTCAGGAACATGCAGAAACGAAATGACCTTTAAAAAAAAGACCTTGTGAAATTACCTTGAGTCACATTCTCTATGCTGACTCTGTATAGCCTGACTCCCAGACAAGAAGAGAGCTCCAGGGATATTCAGTGATAACCTGCTATACAATGACCCTTCCCTCCTCTTACTCTTTTCCTTTCCATTTTTTTTTTCTGGGACCACTTCCCAATTTTCTAGCACTCACAATTTTATTTTAGTCTAATTCTGTGGAAACCCAGTCTATGAGAACTCCTTCAAATATACACACCTCTAAATACAAGCACTCAACTTAAAGGTGTGTTACTGTGTTCATTTTGAAAAGTAATCCAGAAGCCAATTAAAGATTGAACATCTTGTTCATTCTTAAGCATGACTAAACAGGAATGTGTTGAGTCGAGTTCCACTGGAATTTGACTAGGAGGCAAATGACTGGTGGAAAGAATTAAACTGTCCACCCTAGCTGCAGATCCTTGCTTATTCCATAACCCCAATACTTTGAAATAGCTCTATTTACCAACTTCTGTGGAAAACAGATGTAGCTTGTCAAAACCGTCATTACATGAGCTGTAATGGAACATGAAGGAGTAAACATAGCAACAAGCCTAAATAGTGAAACAGTCTTTCTCTCCTTTCTTGGGGAGTGTCTTTACAGTGATTCACAGGCTACTCCTCCAAAGTTCTCCCTTTTGACACCTGGGTTTAAGAGAGAAGTGGACTGGCTTGCCATTAACTGCAGCTTGTTAAATCAGTCCAAGGACATTACTAAAAATTGTTGAGCCTCGTTAGATAAGAAGGAAAAAATGAATGTATGTATTTCACAAAGTGCTGGCTTTGCTACTACTCATTGTGCTTTGACATTTATCCCCTTGAGGGGAGAGTTTATGAACCTGAATACTATTCCATTAAAGATTTGACAAACAACTTGTAAAATCATATGTTGTTGTTCGGGTAGACTGTTAGTATCCATGGACAGTATCACAAAGTTTCTTCAGTAGTTATGATAACATTCAGATCAGCCCTCAGAACCTGTGGGATAGATCATCTCAAGGGACCTGAGAGTGAATTGTGGAATGCCAGGGTAGCTGTGAGGTGCTCAGGGGTCTTGGAAAAATGACTACCAATGCATTAATATAGAGAAGGATTACTGTAGAAGGACTAGTTTGCCCACCCTGGTTGGTACCAGCTGAATATCAGGCTTTGAGTAGGCCCACCTCTGGCCTTTAACCAAGATGATGGGCCTCAGTCAGGTGTTTGCCACCCTGTTCCTGCCTGTTGCCAGGTAACAAGAACTGCAAAGTACCTATTGATGGTGCTGAGTAATAAAAGCCAGTTAGTTTAAAGGAAACAGTGCCCAGAGCTTTCTTGGGATGAGGACGAGGCTGGAACTTCTTATTTCTTTCTTTAGTCTTCCCTTACCTTTGCTTATCTTGCTACCTCCTCATCTTCACCAGTTCTACCTGGGAACACAGAATCCTGATTTCCGGGTGTAACCCTCAGAGACATCACCTAAAAATTCAGTAAGTTACAGATATTTTTTAGTTCTAAAAAATATCACAGATTCAATTTGTTTCCTCCCCTGGCCCATGTGTATCTCCACTGGTCCCTGTCATACATACACAGGCATCTACTAGTTGATTCTGAATATTTACCTTTATCCTGAACCTGTGTTTTAATTCCAAAAGAAATTACATCTCAAGATCTCAGAATTCAGTTTTGAAAAATCACCAAGTCTGTGTCTATTGCTTTTGCTGTTTCAGTGCTGAATGTTACTGTCAAATTCCATGCAAATGTGAAACTGCTAGAAGCATAATGTTCTTTCAGAGCAAATGGTTCTCCAACAGTTTCCTTAGCTAATGTTTGAATATCTTCCATATTTGTTTTGCTACAATAATTATTAATAACAATGACAGCTATGATATAGTATACTAAGTATGCATGCATCAGAGCAGAATGTTTTATACATTATGTCATTTAAATTTCAGAAAACATATTAAATATCATAAGACCCAGAGTACTTTTTTGGAAACTGAGGCAGAGACATCCAGGAATTTACCAAATGCTGCTGCTATCATGATACTGAAGAGTCAGATTTTGATTTCCCATCATCTGATACCAAAAGTCAGTTCTAATCCTATTACTGATTGCAACTTTCTATAGCAAAGAGTAAAAACAGAATATTTGGGAGGATTGAGACAAACATAAAGCCCAGTAGCTGAAAGTCCATTAAATCCAACTGATACCTACCTCTTACCACCCATTATGAAGCCTTGCTAAAGCCTTTGCAAAACCAGCTTAACATCTCCATTTTCTGCCTTGCCAGGGCTCTCCGAACTAACCTGCTCTCATTCAATTACATTATTCTTTCATGTAGTCCAAATAGCTACCCACATCATTATCAATTTCTGAAATTTAAAAACTCAAAGAATATTTCACAAAGTCTGAGCAATGCAGAATTTATTGAAGCAGGTATCTCAACAATATACAGAAAACAATGTAATAGGTGTTAGTGTCTTCACCCTCTTTAAGATACCTTTGAACATTCACTGCTCACTTGACTCTTCCCTTTTCTTCCCACAAAATATTTAATCATTCTTCCATCAGTTTTGTGAACGTGGAAGTCTATCTGAAGCTGACATCCATACTAAAACCATGTATCATTTTTTTATCAGCAGTTAGACTTCTCCCACAAATGAATTTTTTGCCAAGAAGATAAACATTATTTCCTCACATATTACTCATGCAAGTAAAGGGGAGCTATCTAAATAAGGTACACTGCAACTATTTAAACTATCTGCTAATAAAACACCATAAAATTCAGATATGGGAAATGCATGATTTCTTAACATCAAGAAGAGGCCCTGCCATGTCTGAGTTGTCCCACATATTAAGAAAAATAAAAACCAAAATAGTCCAAAAGTTGTGTTCAATTGGATATACATATAGTGGAAAAAATCTCCGACAACTTTAGTATACATGCAAATGCATCATAGTGTAATGATTCCATTCATACACAGTCATAGGATTCAATGTAACTAAAAATATTGTCATGTATTACAAGATTTTGTAGGGATGTGATTATTAATTCATATGTAAAGCTAATAAAAATCTTTCTTATTGGTGCTGGGGTGTTTCTCAGAGTGTAAGTATGATATCATTTGGGAAAATATCCAGTTCTAAATTAAAGGTCCTCCATGAAAGTGAACCCCTGAGTAAACGGGTCTTCCACTCCCCACTTAACTCACTGTAATTAGTAAGGATGACAAGACCTATTTCTATTTGAGTAAAAACATTCTTTACATTAACATGTAAAGAATATATATATGTATATATAGATACATATATATCAATTAATATATATGAAAAACATACATGAAAGGCAGAACATTAAAGAGAAAATATATAAGTTGACTAAAAAGAGAGACACGTTTAAAGAGATCAATTGCTTTTGGTACTGTCCTTAAGCAATGAAAAACTGTCTAATTAATGGATTTTTAAAATAATAATTTCACATATATAGATATATTTTGCATCATTGTATTCCCCAGGATTCTCCCATCACCATATCCCTCATGGGTCATCTTTCCTGTCCTCCATGCTTGTACCATCCCTTATTTCTCCTTACTTCCCTCCCAGCTGTATACTTTAGTTTGGTTGCTAGCTTGTTTTGATTTTCCCTCTTGGCTTTTTGTTTGCATCCCCTATATTCCATCTATAAGTGAGAGCATCTGTTTTCTTTTTCTTTCTGAATTATTTCCACTAATATGATTCCTTCTAGGTCCATTCATGTTATTTCAAATGCTGCAAATTTGTCATTTTTAATTGATGAATAATATTCAACTGTGTAAATTCAACACCACATCTTTTTCATGCATTCTTCTATTTGGGGGTATTTGGGTTGTTTCCATATCCTGGCATTTGTAGATAGTGCTTCAATAAACATCTGAGTACAGGTTTTCTTTTGCATTTGTGTTTTGGTCTCCTTTGGGTAGATTCCCAGAAAAGGAATTCCTGGGTTGAATGGTAATTCCATTTTCATTATTTTAAGGGTCCTCCATGCTTCTCTCTGAAGTGGCTGGACCAGTTTGCATTTCCATTAATAGTACGAGTGGTCTTTTTTCCTCCACATTTACACTAGTACTTGTTGTTGCTTATTTTGTTTTATATGTGCTATTCTCACTGGCATAAAATGGTATCTCATTGTGGTTTTGATTTTCATTTCCTGATTATTAGTGATATTGAACATTTTCTCATGTGCCTATTGATCATTTGTATTTCATCTTTGGAGAAGTGTCTTTTTAGCTCTTCTCTTCATTTTTTGATTGGGCATTTGCCTTGTTTTTGTTAATTTGTGTGAGTTTTTTTGTGGATCTTTTTTAATGAGACCCTGATCACTGGTATGAAAAGTGAAAAATTCTCCCATTAGGTTGGGTGTCTTTCTGTTTTGGTTATGGTCTCTTTTTATCAATAGACATAGAGAACGCATTCAATAAAGCTAAATACCCACTCATAATAAAAGCCCTTGAAAAACTTGGTATAAAAGGAACATATCTCAGCATAAAAGCTCTTTATGACAAGTCCACAGCAAATATCATCCTTAATGGGGAAGAACTGAAACCATTTCAATTAATATCTGGAACCAGGCAAGGATACCCACTGTCACCCCTACTTTCCAATATAGTACTGGAAGTTCTAGCTAGGGCAATAAGGTAAGGGAAATTTATATAAAAGGAGTAGGGAAATGGGGAAAGAAGAAGTGAGGCTATTATTATATATGGATGATATGATTCTTTATATAGAAAACCCAAAAAAATCCACTGAAAAGCTATCTGAAACACTAAACCAGTTCAGTAAGATTGCTGGTTACAAAATCAAACACACAGAAATCAGTAGCCTTCCTATATGCAAAAATGTCAGAAGAAATTTGAAAAAGACACTCCATTTACCATCGCACCAACAAAAATTAAATATTTAGAGATAAACCTTACAAAACACCTGAAAGATTTTTCCAAAGAAAACTTTAAAATTATGTTAAAAGATATAGAAGACATAAAGTTATGTAAACATGTTCCCTGAACATAGATCAGGAGAATAAACATTAATAAAAGACCTTAAATAGCTAAAATTCTCTGACCAAAAGAAGAGAGAATGAGGAATCACTTTCCCAGACTTCAAATAATATTACAAAGGCATAATAATTAAAACAGTATGATTTTAATATAACATGGACGTACTTAGAAAAAATCATATTAGCAGAAACAAGTCAGAAAGAAAAAGAAACCAAATGGTCTCACTAATATATGGGATATAGAAAAAACAAGCAAAAGATCAGGAGGAAAAATCAAAACATGTTAAGAGCAAAACTAAAATACACAACTAGGGGTGGGGGGAAAGATGGGAAGAAATGATCAGGGAGGGAAGGAGGTGGGTGGTCCCCAGGGAAAACAAAGATATGTGAGATATAATATATATATATATACATACATACATAATAAAAAATAAAACACCATGGTACTAGTGGGAAAGAGACAGACACACAGATCATTGGAGCTGAATTGAATGCCCACAAATAAAGTCACACATGTATTGACAATTAGTTTTTGACAAAAGGGCAATAAATATACATTTAAACAATGACAGTCTAGTCAATAAATGTTGCTGGGAACTGAACTGCTACATGCAAAAGAATGAATCTAGACTACTTCACAACATGTACAAAAATAACTCAAAATGGATAAAATAAACTTAAATGTAAGACCTGAAACTATAAAATACATTGAGGAAAACATCAGCAAAACATTCCAAGACTTATATCTCAAAAATTTCTTTCAGGATACATCCACAGGTCTCAAAAAAAAAAAAAAAATGAAGGAAAACATAAACAGATGGAACTACATAAAATTAAAAAAGCTAATTGATGGTTTTACTCAATTGTGTAAGCAAATGAACCCTGAATGCTCCCCAATAAGTACACTGTCCTACTGTGTAAATTGCCTGCATTTGCAGAATCATGTTAGTTTCAAATTAAGGAAGTACTCTATATCCTAACACCTAGAGTGTATTATATTCCACACCACAGAAAAATAAAACAGTTGCAACTCTAGACAGTCCTAATGTAACTGCTTAAAAGGAGGTTGGAGTGTACGCAAGAAAAGCTAACACTTTTCTACTAAAAACAGTATCACCCATCCCTAACAGTGAGAAATTAAAAAAAGGAAATGTCATCCTTTTGTTTATGATAGACTTGAAATGCTAAAACTTCTTAGTTTAAAAGTTGAATAGGTATCTCATCTTGCTTTGGAAGATTTTATAAAGAAAAGACATTGGGTCTAATTCCTTTCCATTTGGTCTGTACTTAATATCAAGAGGTAGGAACTCATTTCCCTTCCCTTGAAACTGATCTGATTATAGAGACTCATTTAACTAGTAGAATGTTGCAGAAGTGACATTCCAACTAAGTCTTGAAGATTTTACCTGGGTTTCTTGCATAGTCCCTCTATAAAATGGTTTAGACTTCTAGCACAAGAAGCCCAAACCATACAAAGAACACTTGTAGTTATGCTTTTCTACAGTCCCAAGTGAGTTCCTGATCAATAGCCAGTATTTACTGCCAACAAGGTAAACAAAACATCTTGGATTTGCAGTCCAACCCAACCTTTAGATGATAGTGCCCCTATGTGCCATCGGATGCAAGGCCCAAAGTGAAAATCATGCAAACTCTAGTCAACCCTCGAACCATGCAACGTCCTAACATGTACTTATAGTACATTTTTCTTTATATTACAAAATGACTCAAATTTCCAGGGTGACTTGTTTCACAGCAATCAAGGGGAAAGATGATAGGGTGGGGCAGCAAGGAGAAAACAGCTTCTAGAACATCTATCAAATTTACATAAAAGACTTGCTTCACACCTATGAAATTTTCATCTCAAGGGGGAGAAATTAATAGAGGGATATGTGTTGTTGGTTTTTTTTTTTTTTAAGTTTCCCAGGTGTAGTTGTTTTTTGCAATCATACACTTAATGTAAGACAAGTTTGCTGCAAATTTTAAGAATTTAAACTAGTAGATAATTTAGAGACTCTCTTCAATGAAATAGACTCAGTTTGTTTATTTTATAAATAGGGAACTCTATGAGATGGTAGGTGATTCTATGAAGAGAGAAATTATTTGGTATAAATATCAAAATTATAAATTGAGTTAATTAAGATAAATCTATGAACTATTATCTCTTGATATGGACTCAAAACATAAAGACCAATGTGAAGGAGTTGTCTGTATCTCTAACCTTTCCATTAATTCAGTTTTAATTATTAGAGGAGTATCTTGAAAATGAAAATAAATTATTGTGTGATTCTTTTATATAATTTATGCAATGCAGAGTATCCTTATTTACTAAAATTATATTAAAAATTCTGGTTTAAATTAACAGAGGCAGGCAAGTTTTCTGGAAAAAGGATAGAGAGTAAATATTTTAGGGTTTGAAAGTCACAGAAAGCCAAGCTGTACATTTTTTTAACTTGTTCGAAATATGAAAAAACATTCTTAGCTCCAGGATATATGAAAGAAGACTGTACTTGTACTTTGTATACTATGTACTGCTGACCCCCAATTTAGAAAAAAAATAAGAAGTTTACACAAAAAGTATATGAAACTTTGAGATGTCTGGTGTCATAAGAATGAAAAAAAAATATTGCTCACTTTTTTGAATATACTAGATTAAACAACACTAAGCAAGTTTCTTTATTGCAGGGCTTCTTAGAGTCTCCCATAGGTGAATGGGTGTTGCAAATCACAGAGAGATGAGTATATTATCTGAAATTCCCTAAGCACACCTTTAAGTGGAGATAATCCAATTTGCAAGGTCATCTTCAGGGGTTAGTGTTTTCTATAAAACTGTCTTGGAAACATAAAATTACTAACAAAATAAATCTGAATTATAATAAAATGACTGAGGGATATTTATGAACAAATATCAGGACTGAAATATCACCTTGCATTTAGTCCAGCAAAGAGTGGGCTCTAGTTGGTAGGGTAAAAGGGGAAGTTGTTTCCATGTTGAAATTTAGTTACTGAAATCACCATCAAAAACTGTGCCTGCTGTACACATTAGTAGGCTTGTTACAAACAAGATTGTAAGAATTGTCTCCAGTTTCTTATGGATGGGAGATGATGGTCAAATTAGATCAAAATAGTAGCATTCACACTCAGGAACTAACTGCCTCCTTGGAAAATTACCTCTCTGACCAGAAAATTGCTAAGAACAAAGTCATAATTTTCCTTCTTTTTTCTTTAAATGTGCCTGACAACTATGAAAATAGAAACTAATAAAAATGTTATTTTCCTCCTGATGTAATAAAAGGCTTGATAAAACAGGAATTAAAATGATTGGTTGAGATGTGAAATTTTGGTGACCTTAGGTTTTGTTTCCCATAGAAATTCTTAACCTCTTTACTTGGGGTCACCTAATTTTTACTCTACTAACAACACTTTTATTTCTTTGCTGCTCTTTATTTTATTTTGTCATTTGAGTTTCAGGGTAGTAGGAGAAAAATATAGGCTTATGTTGCAATTTAGTTATGCATTAATTATGTGACTTTAGAAAAGCCATTTACTTCCACTGACCCTTTAGTTCTTTGTGAAACTGAAATGGCAAAAATTAAATGACATGATACATAGTTTCCATAATGTCATATACATCATAGATGATTAAAATGATTGATTTTTGTATGTGTGTGTTCTTCCTTTCCTTCCATGTTGTCAACCCTCAGTTCTACACAAGTGCAACATAACATGTTTTTAATAGCACAAAACCACAAAATTATGGATATGAACTCATGCTGAGATAACAGTAGAAGCAACTGTGGTTAGGATGATCAGTCATCTTCATACACAAGGAGACACCAAATGTTTGTGAAAAAGATCTAGAAATTAGTGCTTCCTAAGAATTAAAGGTTGAGTTTTAGAACAAGAACTGTTGGAAAGATTGATTTCTGCCTAGTAACTTTCTAGGCAATAAGTTTTATGAGCAATGCAGTATCTTAAAAAGATTTTTCTACAATCTCGAAAAATCTTCTCTGTCTTCTCTTTCACTCAACAAATATATTCCTGAAAAAAGGTTGCTTCCATGACGGGAAGGCAGCAAAACATACACATTCAAGATATTCTTATGCTTGTTTTAGCAATTCTATAATGCATGTTTTTGATTTACATTTTTTATGTCCCTGGCTATATATATAAGGCTTTATATATAAGATCAACACAGAAATGTAAAGTTCCAAATAGCTGTCAACATACTTCCAAAAATACAATTTCTCTGCAGTTAACTGATTCTTGGTGGCCATTGCTGAGTAAAACTGGACCCAAACCAATTCTAGAAGATAGAGAATCTGAGCAATCCAATTGCCAGAGAAGAAAAATACTTCAAAGAATTGCCTTCACAGAAAAGCATCATGCACAGATGGTTTTGCCATGGGACTTCGATTAAACCTTTAAATAACAGACCATTCTAAAGTTTATTGCTTTAAATTTGCCTAATGTACAGGGAAAAAACTTTTAATCTCTTATTCTTTGAAAGTACTAGATCATTTACTACCAAAACCTGACAAAGTTTATACAACAAAAGTAGGTCTCGGGTTAAGCTTATGATGAAAATGATACAAAAATTTCAAGAAAATATTACAAGGCAAATATGTGTTTATAAAGTGAAGCAGAATGACCAGATAAGACTTGATACAAAAATTCATGAAGGTATTGTTATCAGGAAATTTGTTAATGTAATTTACTTCATAAACAGACCAAAAAGTGAACATTCATTGTTATGAATGTTCATTCATTGTTCATTCATTGTTATGAATGTTCATTCATTGTTATGAATGTCATCTATAACATTCATTGTTATAGATGATATAAAGACCTTTAATAACTATCTAAAAATACTAAAGAACATAATAGTACTCTTAAATATAAATGGTCACTGTTAAAAATACCACTAAGTTTAATAGGAAAACACGAAAAGATATTTTCTTTAAGGTTAACAATAAAATAATGATGCTGCTACCAACATTATCACTTAATAGAAACATCTACCAGTACAACTAAACAAGGCAAAGAAAGAAATATGGAAAGAAATCAAGAAATAAAATGATCATGTGCAGATGTTTTGTGGAAAATTGGGAATAATCTAATTAAAAACTTCCACAAACAATTTAGTAATTCAAAAAGTTTCTGGGCACAAAGTATATTACACTCAAATCAGTAGCCTTCATGCATTCAAACAATCAGCAAATAGGATAAAATGCTATGTATTGTAACATCCAAAAGAAAACAGAGTTAGCAAGAATTTGTGCATCTATTTAAAAAAATATTTTACAGCCCTAGTGAAATATAAAACCATTGCAAGGACATGAAAGCAACCTAAATGCCCCAAAACAGATAACTGGATAAAAAACGTGCGGTATAATATACACAATGGAATATTACTCATCAATTAAAAATGACAAATTCAACGATTTTATAACAGCATGGATGTACTTAGAAGAAATCATACTAGCAGAAACAAGTCAAAAAGAAAAAGACAGAAACCAAATGGTTTCACTAATATATGGGATATAGTGAAAAAACAAGCAAAAGCCTTTAGGAAAAGTCAAAAGAAGCTAAGCACCAAACTGAAGCACACAACTTTGAGCAGGTAGGAAAGGGGGGAAAGGGAGGGAAGGATGAGAGGAGTAATTCCCTGGGATTACAATGTTGTGAAACATATATAAATAAAAAAATTAAATAAAAAAC
Organism: Uropsilus gracilis; assembly: GCA_004024945.1. NCBI lineage: Eukaryota > Metazoa > Chordata > Mammalia > Eulipotyphla > Talpidae > Uropsilus > Uropsilus gracilis. The sequence continues at coordinate 10,167 of PVHY01020464.1, read as the reverse complement.
CAAAGGGGGAAAAAAAGGAAAACTCTATGCTGTTAGCTTCATAGTGTTACACTATCTTGGATAATTATAGATTGAAAATGATCTAAAGTGATTTCTAGTTACAATAATGGTATTCTGTTTGGAACTAGACCATTCATTGTACATTTACTATGAAAAAAGAAGCAAATCAAAGTAACTGACAAATTAGGTGGAATCTGTAACCAGGACTACCACATGTTAAAGTATATTATAAAGTCACAGTACCTCAAGTACTGCAGTACTGATATAGGATAAGAACTGCATAGCAGAAGTCCAGAAAGAGTCATACATTTGACAATTAAAGATACAATGATTACAATCATTGTCTTTCAGTTCTGGGAGTGGGAAGAGGAAATTTATATAACAAATATATTAAAACAAGCTAATAACTTTCTGGGAGAAAAGATATGTGTATCTTAATTCCATAACTTGACATTAATCTAAAACACTCCAGATTGATAATAAAAAAATGTCATAGCAAATAAAAACAGAAACTTACTAAAGGAAAACACAAGAAATTTTTATATAATATTGAGATGGACAGGACTCTTTGGTGTGATAAGTTATAGCAAGAGCATAAGAAAAAAGAGGTTGGCAAACTATTTAATTTTCCCCCTTATTTGTATACCAAAGCATAATATACAAAGTCAAAAATCAAACAACAAACATGTGTGTGTATACACATACATTTCACGTGGATCATACAAAATTAACTCCCTTAACACTTTCTACAAATAAATTCTTAAAAAATCTTAAAGGAAAAAAATTCAATTCAAATATCATTTAAAAAATTCCAAATATAATAAAGATGTTAATTTCACTTACAAAACACAGAAAATTAAAATTTGAAATTAACATAAAAATTTAACATAAATATTTTGATAAATTAACATAAAAATTTGATCATAAAATTTATACACACTTTGTTTGGCATCATTGTGAAGAACATTCATATTTCATTACCAGGAAAAGTGTAAGTTAAACCATCAATGCAGAGCTACTGAAAAAGATACATAAAAATTAAATTCACTTGTGCCATTCAAAACAGCAATTCACCTTCTTGTGCTATGTATGTACCTATGCCAGTTGATGTATATAGGTTCATTCCTTGGAGCATAGCTTGTAGCTCAAATTACTATAAACAACTTACATGTCTAATTGACAAGGATAGTTGTTAGTAAATTATGGGCAACTATATAATATAATATTTAATCTTTTATAAAAAAAAAAAAAACCTTGCAGATATATCTAAACTGATAGTGAAAGATGACCTTTAAAAATACCAAAGTGCAGAATTGCATTTTTTAATGTATACTGCTTGTGTGATTAAAGAAAAATAACACAGATTAGTTCAGAGAATATATAGTTGATTGAAAGCTGTTACTGCTGTGGGGCAGAGGATGGGAGGCTATACTGTGACTTACAGCAACACTTCTCTATGGCCTTCTGTGCCCTTCCCATTCACTTTTATGCAAAAGGCAAGGACCCTTAACTACATCTAATATGAGGTTTGCTTTTCTGTTTGTCTCTCTTGCTTTTCCTTTTTGTTCGCAGGTGACATAGGAAATAAGGTAGAAGACATGGCAACCTTACACCATCATTTCAAATAGAAATATCTATTCTCTTTTGTGTCCCTAGAATTTTTATTCATATAGATCTATTGAAAACAAGTAATTAAAAAACAAGTAAAATGCCAAATATTTAATTTTGTGACTGAATATATCTTACTTTACTTATAACTGTGATCAAAAAAGGTCCTAGAGTCTTGGAACCCACTGTATGAAGGGTTGGAGGACTTGGTTAGTGGGATTCACTCTTATTTTCACTTTAAAAGATGTGTTTGTTTTAAGGTTTACTTATTTGTGTTTTCTGAGTGTAAACTTTCAATAAAAATGGATTCTGCTTCTAGAAGTGATGAAGACCATTGCTACCCTGTTCCTTCAGTTTGTGACAGCATGGAGGCATGCTAGCTAATTATTAACTCTACATTGGTGGCTACTAAGCTTAAAGTGTAATTTTACTGTTTAAAATAATTCCCATGGTCTGATATTGTTATGTTTACTATTAACAATATTTTGATGTTTTTAAGAGTTTCTTAAAACTAATAAGAAATTCAACCTCCCAGTTTACTACTATCACTTAACTCTTTATTCTGTATATATAAACTTTATTTAGATATATGCACATATTTTATATGTAAGTAAAAACATGTTTATATCTAAACTTTATTTTAACTTAATTTTATTTGCTGCCAATCCATATACTATTGGATTCCTTGAACACCTGGAGGTAAAATTGGGAAATTGCCTTGTAATACCAACACTTTAGAAGCAAATTCATGGTGCAACGAGATATCTAATACACTATATGCTGTAGATTCCTGCTTACAATACTCACAAGTTCTATGTTATAGATGGAACTCAGTTTGAAATAACCATGTACTCCATTAGCTAGAAAAAATAAGCAAACCCCCTCAAAGACAAATATCTTTTATTTACTTCAAGATCTTTAGGGCCAATGTTTCAAATAAAGGTTTTTTCTTTCACTCCCTTCAAAACATTTTTTAAAAACATCCACAAGCGGAATTACACCTGCCAATTTTGTGGACCAGATGATTACATGCTTCATGATCTCTGTTTTCTAGTATCTCCTCCTACTCAAATGATGGAGACACACATGGAACAAGGTCTTTAGAAAAGTCTAATAGTATTTTCTGGTTATGGTAGTAGCATAAAATGGGATACAATAGTGACTGGGACTTGGTATGGTATAGGAAAGTTTTCCAAAAGAGAAAAGACAAAAATGTATTATAAAATATATAAATATATGATCTAGAGAATTATCTATATTAGGTAGCCAACGCTAAGCAATTACAGAGGGAATCTGGATTTTTTGATTGTTAGAGTTAGGTAGATATACAGGGACCATGAGCAGGAATCTTAAAAGTGAAGTCACAGACAGAAATGGTGCATATTGGAATCTGGTCATATCTGCACCACCTCTGACAGAATGGTAAAATAGTTTGTGAGGTGGCTTTACTTTTTCTCCCCTTGTAAGGCAATGAGAAAAATGACAAGAGTTTCTTGTTACCTAAATTATTTTGTTCTCAGTAGTGGTAACATTGCTAAAAGTCTCTGACATGTGTTTACTGCACCAATCTAATTTCAACATGAAACAATGAAACAAGGGGAGAGAGAGAGAGAGATAGAGAGAGAGAGAGAGAGAGAGAGAGAGAGAGAGAGAATCATCTTACATTATCTTTAAATCATTAAACTCAGGGAAAAATGTATTCCTTTCTAATCTTCTGATTTCAGTCTACCTTACCTTATAATATTTACTCTTTGGTTGAGACTGAGATTTACAAATTATATTTTTGTAAATCATCTTTTTAAAAATACAAATTCAGCACTTTCATCATAAGAATGCCTCAACATGAAATAATGTTTCTGAAAATCTCAGTTTTAAACAGCATTTCTCAAAATCTGTAAGTCCATTCTTTATAGTGGGTTTAATAAAAAAATATGTTGTTTTGAGTATGTTGGCATATTAGTTTATGAGATGTACATTCATTGACATTCTTAGCACACACAAAAGGATATTTTACACACAGTGAAAATGGAAGTTGAAGAAGAAAGTTGAACATGGTGTTGTCAGTATAGTCAGGCAGTTGTGTTAAATGGAATATATACATAATCAAGTAAAACTAGAATCAGTCATCAACAGTAGACACTTAAATGCTATCAACCTAACATCTACAACAAGTGGAAGCATATTTTGGGGCTATCCAAATCAATTTCTAAATTCCTCAACAGCAATAAAAATAGCAATGTATTTTGCAAGACTGGAAAATGTCACTTCAAAAGCTGCAATTGTGAATTGTGTTTCCCCAACAAACTACAGTGGACATTCATAAGCAGTTGTCTATGACTTTGTAAACATAAGGACTTCATAGAACAAGAATTTTTTAAAAGATTAAAAATCATATGTATTATATTAGTATTTTAACAATATTTTGTATTGTAAATTTAAAAAGTATACTCCTGTTATTCTAGCCACTGGCTTCAGCAAGTCTGAAAACCAGCTGACTCATAAAAGTCCAGCCAACTGACCACTTGAGAAGTGATTAGGGATGGTCGATGACTGTCTCTCAGGAGTTCTGCTGAGCTCAGCTAATGAGATTTTGTTTGGAATTAAAATCAAAATTTAGTCTGTCCATTAAGAGATAAGGAAGCTAATGTATCTCAAACGTGTGCTGTTTCCCTCCTCCCATCACTCTTCCTGTTATCCTGGCCAAGATTTTCTTAAGGTAATGGGGGAAGAGTCAGCTTTTATTGCTTCAGGTGCTGAGTTCAGACAAAACTTCTTTTCCTTTTCCCACCAGGATGCTTTCAAATTTTGAAAGAACCCTTCCTGCAAAAGGAAGCTTAGCACTTCTGTTTTGTTTTTGTTTCCTGTCTATGATGAGTCATTTTTCAACCTATGTTTCCTGTAAACTTTGGTGGAAAACTTCTACTCATGGTATAATAGAAACATTGTCATCTCCCACATCTTACTCATATACTTACCTTGTCCAGTAAAATCCTACCAAAACTATTGGGAAAAAACCTTGAAACAAAAATGACCTCTTCACTTTGTTATTCTATAATAAAGTTGTTATGATACACTATAGTGTTATATAGTTAATGTAGCCAAGTATAAATTTCCAAAGATTGTCTTATTAGGAAGTAAATGTCCTCATTTTCCATACCAATTATAATAAGAAATGGTTGCAAAGAAAGTGATTAAAAAAAAGTTGTCAGGAAACAGTGCAAAGCTTACAGCTTTTACAAATGCTGTCCTGCAAATATATATTCTTTGCAGTAGATTTCATCAAAAGAGTAACTCTTTATTCGTTGAAATAATGTGAAAATTGAAAAAGTCATTATACATTATGTAATATTTCTCTCTCCTTGTTACATTATGCTTAACTATTTGAATAGTTTATTTAAAAAATGTATTTTTACCTGATATAATGTATAGAGGCCAAGTAAAGTTGGCCTCTATATAATTTTTACCTCAGAAATAAACTCAATGTGAGGAATATCCAGCTATATTAGTGCATTTTCATTAACAGAATAGGACCCATAGTAAAATATAACAGATAGCATTTATGTTTCACTTTATATATGGAAGCTCATATTGTAATCATTGTACATGTATTTTATTTACTTTCACATCATCCATATAATGAATATTTTATTAGTGCTTTTCCCATTTTATACATGAGTAAAATGTATATTTTGAATTACTCATAAAAGTTCTCATAAATAGATTGATCCAGTGTCTGCTCTGATCCGCTCTTGAATCAAATACAACCTTGCTAAGTATTGAATCACAGTCAATTTTGATTGGTTTCATAGTAATGTTTGATTTGTCAGTAAATGTAGTTCATGATTCCAGGACTCTTGATATTTCCTGATTGTTTTTTGAACAAAACATTTGTTTTTGAACCCTTAACTCAATATATGTTTCTATCGGGAAAGTCAAACTCATATTCTTTCTTGATTTCAGATTTATATCAGTCATTACTAAAATCTCTCATCTTTATTTCTATAGTACCATCGCAAAAGAACTTTATAAAAATGAAAAAGAAACTGAGATCTTAGGGAAATGAAATAGAAAGCTACAAAATAGACTGTATTCATCCTTTCAGCAGTTACCTGCAAATCACTGCTCTTTGTCAAGTAACTTACCTTTGTCTCCAAATTTTATTTCATTTTACCCACTACATGAAGAATCAGTTTGAGAAAATTGAGTTTAGAGCAAGTGTTGGTCAATGTGAATCATTCCAGCTGGTCCCATATAGTCAATAAAGATTGCAGAAAGTCTGGTAGCTGTGATTATGAATGAATCTTTAAAACATTTCTAATTCTGTACTATGATTCATAAAAGGCTTTTCATAAGCCTTGATTCACTGTCATTCAAAGATGAATTTTAATGATAACTAGAAGTTATTTTGATCTACAACACCAACTTTTTACTATAATGAGAAAATTGGATATCCCATCTCAGGATATTTTGGGTTGTTAAAGAACATAAATTCTGATGCCCCCATCAGCATTCACAGTTTCTTTGTGAATAACACATTTGAGATCTTTTGCCTATGTAAAAGATATTTTATATAGGTAAAAGATCGTTTGCCAGTCACCAAAATTCCACCTTTGGTTGCTAAATTTGAAAAAGTATATAATCCTTTTTTGGTTTTTGAACTACACAAAATAAATTTGAGCTAGTTCATCTAGGGTAAATGAATTCCCAAAAGAAAAACAGTGAAGTACTTCCCTATTCTCTATTTGCCAATTCCCTAGTTTCTATTCCCTATTCCCTATTTGCCAATATCATTCAATTTGACTTTTCTCTTATTTCTATATATTTGTTTCTATATCTACACATATATACCCCATTTTACCCAGCTATTCTAAAGACTAATTCAATACAAATGAATTTCTTCTCATCTTTCCTCTATATTGATCACTGATAAATTCACTATGAAATGAAAGATAATATAGGGGTCACTCTGTTTAAACGAATAAAAGAAAACCAATAATGCAGCATGCAGAATCTATAGTAAGATTTGAGGGTTACAGGCAAAGGAATAAGGAACTATCTTGGCCCCTACTAAGAACTCAACTTTTAAGGTCAGAGTCAAAGGCATTAGAGTCTAACACAGATGTGCTTTTACTCCTGGAAACTCAGTTTGACACATAAGCCTGATTTTGTTCTTGTGTATTTTGTTTTGCATATTGTTTTTAAGTGGAAATTCACAGGTTGCAACTTTAAGAAGCTGATAAAGAACAATTTGGAAATCTAGAAATGAAAAACAAGGTGATTTAAAAAACTGCTAAATTATACCTTCAAGTCTCAGTAAACTATTTCCCAAAAATGCTTTAAATTCAAATTGGTCATTTATGACAAATAAATAATACTTTTGAGCAAGTATTGTTCTCCTCTCGAAAATTCTATTGAACTTTGGAGATGGTTATTAGCTAAACAGAGTTTCTGACTCAAGGCAAAATTACCTTCTGATAGTCTTGACATTACAGCAGTTAGAGAAAGGAGTCCTTGTGTTCTGAGGTTGTTGGAGGAGGTAACAAACCACTTAAACCTGTGACTGATAGTTACCAGCTAATATCTGTTACAACAATCACAATATTTTTTTAAACCAATTAGGTGCAAGGCATTTTTATTCACTATCTCTAATGTTCATGACAACCAAATGTGAGCATGTTATTATCACCCCATCTTAGAAACCAACACTCCCACAGGTTACATGTGCCCTGATCTAAGAGCTAATAAACACTAGAGCTAATATGCAAAGTCCATTCTGTGGTCAGCTTGTTGGTTTTGACTATTTCTTGTCCTTTTTTTGTATTTATCTATATTCCACATAAAAGTAAGACCATCCAGTATTTATCTTTTTCCTTCAGACTAATTTAGCTAGCATAAACTCTTCCAGTTCCATCTATGTTGTTGGGAATGGCATATGGGGATGAAAATGGTGTATTAAAAAATGATAAATATAAGAAATAAAGAGAAAAAAATACCCAAAATATTTGAAGTCAATTTTCACTGGTTCTGAGATCCATACTCAACCTACCATAATATATATTGTTTTAACTTTATTTTATAGCACACTTAAAAGAAATGAATTTTACCTCAAACCTTAGTATATAAAGCAGATGAGAAACTCTGATTGAACTGGGGAGAAAACCTGGAACCTTAATGCTGAAATTCCTTCCTTATTTTCAACCCTCTCTTGGCAGTTTCTTGGTGCAAAGACTTTACGGAAGCCATATGTCAGGCCTTCTATTACAATACTGTCCCCACCAGATATGTGAACATCCTTATATATATCAGAGACCACAAACCCAGATTCCTGGAGGTGTTCTAGGCATACCCTGCCATAACTGAAAAAAAAAGTGGAAGTCCCTCCACCCCTTGCTGTGAACTTTAAAGTCACAGGTCTCCATGGACCAATGTAGATTTTTTTAAATGAACTTTAATTTGTGAATTCAAATCTAAAATAAGCATCTTAGTGAAAGGTCATGCCATATGACAGTCAAGAATAAAAATGAAAATTATTTTCTTTAACAAATATGACATAGCACCTAGAAAGATTACATTATTTACATTATTACCTATTTTATAGCCATACACACATATGGCCATTCTATACATATATAGATATAGATATAGATATAGATATAGATATAGATATAGATATAGATAGATAGATATATCTATACATATATATATCTATACATATATATACACACTAACAGTACAATACATATATACACACATAACAATCAAATTAAGCCCCCCTATGTTTCTTTATGCACTAAAATAAGAATTTATAGAAACTATCTATCCACTGAGTTTGCCCCGTAGCGATGCTGTTCGGGGCAGAATGATGTTATTTTAAATTCTTCTCTCATTAGAAGAAAAAGAAGTTTGCTTCTTCAAAGTTTGTATACTTATACCAGAGCTTAACTGGCATTTTCATTGCGGTGTTTATGAATCGTAATATAGTTCCACTGCAGTTTCTGACACACTCATTAATTTGTTCCCAGCGGCAGTTCATTACCAACATCACAGGCAAAGCGCAGCACTCTCCCTGGGTACTGAAGGTCCACCGGAAATTATGCAGACAGGACTGCGGAGCATCTCAGAGCACAGCCCGCCAGCTTCCTCTCCCGCAGCAGGCTGGAGGCAGCAAGCACGAGAAGCGGCAGGAATGAAAGACATACAATTCTTCCCCTGCTCCTGTGCCTCCAGAGTTTTCAGTTGACACAAAGCAGTAATGATTGAAAAGGATGGGATTGCTGTCTCAGTGATATGCGGTCTCTGATCAGCCTGCCTCAGATGAGTAAGAACAATCGTTTCGGATTTCTAGTGCAGCAAAGACTGAGGAACTTTCCTTGGAAGGTGGGTTTGCTTCCTGGGTTGACCCTTCAAAAAGGTTAAAGGGGAATTTTGATCTGTGAGTTGGACTCAAAATATTGCCTCTGAAGAAGTGTTAAACCAACAGATTCCAAAGGAACAACAATAACGTTTTTGAATTTTGCGTCCTAGAAAGTTCAGTTTTTAAAGGTAGATTGAAAAACAAAACAAAATTTGAGGCATTGTCTGTCTCTTCTTACCTCTTGTCAGTGGTGATCGCGTGCCTGGACCAACATGTAGCATCTTTGCCTGGGGCCCAAAGACCTCAGTGGCGGTGCCAGAGTGGTTCTTGGGCACCTCAATCAATAGATCTGAGCCTCACACTCCTGGTTCTCACCGTGTAGCTGTTTATATTTGTTTCAGTATTGGCAGTTGGCCAGTGTGGATAAAATGGGTAATGGAGGATGACTTGGGAAGCTCACAGAGGATGTTGCGTGGTAAAGCATGGAAGCCAGAAGGTTTGGTTTCAATTTAGAAACCAAAACTACACTGGAGACATCATCTTAGCCTTTAGCTGAGCTATTTCTATCTGCAAAATCAAAACAGTAAGAAGATTATAGAAAAGAAGAAGATCATACACAGTCCTGAGGAGCAGATGAATTCTTAGAAGGTCTTTTTTCAATTCTGAAATGAAGTACAAACAGGAGTGTGTGATTAGCTTAGAGCAGAACTGGAAGAGAGAGGGTCTCAGCAGCCAGAGGCAGACACTATCAACCTTCTCCAGAGCTCACCAGAAGTCTGGCATGCAAATTTTTCAACTCCCTTTCATTAAAGAAGCCTCAGGGTATAGATCTGGAGACTAGAAATATGTGCAAAAAGCTCTTCCAGGAGCTCAGTCAAAACCCAGGCATGTCCCTTGGCTCCTCGCTCTTGTCTCAAATTTGAGCCAACAGCAAATTTTGTCAGTTCCCTCTTCAGAAGGTCCCCTGTTGTCAGTGTGCTCCTCACATCCTCCAAGGCTTCCATGTGAACTGAGTCACGACAATCTCTTAAACCTCTGGAAAAATCTTTTGTATCACATCCTGTTCCCACTGTTCCTTCCTTCTGTCCTCACAGCAGCCAGAGAAATCTTGGTTAAGATATTGATATTCCAACAAAGGGTCATATAAAGTCAAACCCAAAACCTAGCTCTTGAAAGGAGAAATCCTATACTCTGTGTGTGTGTGG
>PVHY01020463.1:0-25529 GCA_004024945.1 Uropsilus gracilis | reverse complement strand
CTAGTCTACAAACTAACAAACAAATAGAAAAAGCTACTACTACAGCAGAGATCAGAAACTTTCTTTTCCAGATTATTTCACTACTACTTGCACTTACCCATGAAGTCATCCAGGAGAATTTGAAGAAATTGATATTATTGAAGTTTGAAGAGCAGCACAAAGATCTCTAAAAGCTGAATTCCAGGTTTCCTCAGAAGACATTAATCAATGAACATGAATTTACCACAAGACTCAATCTAATGATATTTTGGGTAAATATGACGTGGATTACACTTTCCTTGTGCAGAAGAATATTACTGGATCCAGATCCCAGTGAGATCAAAGATTATTATTATATATCAAAGGAAGAACTAGAACTCTTTTTTTTTTTTTTTTTGAGACTAGGTCTCACTATTTTTGCCCATGGAACCACAGACTCAAGCAATCCCTAGCCTCAGCTTTCCAGGTAGCTGGGATTACAGGCGTGCACCAACCTCGATCCCCAGTCCCAGTCGCAGCTCCATAGACTGTCACTTACAGGCATGTGCCACCTTGCCCAACTCAGAACGAGAACTTCTGAGAAAAGCAGCCAATGGTGAAATTAGGATAACTTCATGGTTTAAAATAACTGCACAGATTTAACAATACGAGATAACTTTGTTCGAATAAGATTTTGAATATGAGAAGTATATAGAACTTGAAAATGTAGCAAAGTGATTTTATGAGCACTATACAACATGTCTATATAAAACTTAGAATGATTAAAAGAAATTTAATTAAAAACCTGACATCTTTTAGATCTTTTATGGTAACAGTAATCTTCACCATCCTCTATCCCAGGATTTGATTTTGTTTTTTATTTAGTATCTTGCAGGGTGAAGCAGAGAAGTTTCAGAACATCCCATCACTCTGTTAGCCTTCCCTAGTCCAGTAGCTTTTTATCCATAAGCCAAGGACCCGAAGAGCAGACTTACTACAACTGATGAGTTCTACTCTCAGGGACTAGGGAAATAACTACCAACCGTGTCAACAGACCCCCTCAAGCCATTCAGGTTAATATATATATATATAAATGATTACCCAACAAGTTCAGTTCATTCATCTTCTCATATAAATACAATTTAAACAGAAAAAAAGGGAAAAATTATCATAGTGATGAGAATTCTTAGGATTTACTTTCTTAATAACTTTCTGATCTACTATATAATACAAGCTAAATATAGTTTAGACAATTACAGTGATCATATTGAACATTACTTACTGATCTTGTAACTGGAAATTTGTAACTTTTGACCATCTTCCTCCAATTCCTCCTCCCACCTCCACCTCTGGTAACCAGAGTCTCTTTTTCTCTGAACTGATGACTTTCTTTTCCTTCCTTCCTTCTCTTCTTCCTTACTTTCATTGCATATATAACTTTTTTATATATAAAAATCTTTATATGATATTTGTATTTCTCTGACTTATTTCATTTGACATAATGGTAGGATTTTCTTATTTTTCACAGATAAATATTCCATCATATATATAATAATATGTGTATCTATATATATGTCACAGATATATATATCAAATTATATATAATATATATTATAATTTCCCTCTCCATTCATTAATAAACATGTAGATTGTTTCCATGTTCTAGCAATTGTAAATAGTACTTCTGTGAGCATGGGACTGCAGATATCTTTCTGAGTTAGTGCTTTTATTTCCTTTGGCTTTAGTCCCAGAAGTAGGATTGCTGGATCATACCCCTGAGACTCTATATTCCTTCCTCTGTCAATTCCCAATATAACTCAGAAACTTCCACCTCATTCAGTGTGGTTCATTATTTCCTCCAGGTTTCTCAGAGACTTCCTTATGTTCTTTGAGGTTCTTTTTAAGTCCTATGTCCCAAGTCAATGAATTCCTGTTCATCCAGTTTTATACTCCGGTCTTCTGGATCAACAGCCCTTAATCTCTAATCTCAGGTACTGTCTTAGCTCCTACGGGTGCTTTCTGGGAAATTCTTGATGCGCTATATGAATATAATAGCTCTTTCTTTGTTAGTTCCCAAATGCCCTCAACCAGGTCATGCTAGGATTTAACACTGGTTCTCATCTTGGTAGACAAGAGAGGTGGGACAACTCCTGAGAAGAGACCTGTTACTTCATCAGATAGAAGGTTCTGCAGAGTCTTCTGGTATAGGGGCAGTGTGAGCTCTTAACAGTGGGCTCAGTACTACTGCAACTCTGATAGTTCAGGAGAGTCCACAGAGCCAAATCCTTGGAAACATCCCCCCAGATATCTCCTTCTCATCCAGCTTTTCTCAACTAGGATTCTGGACCTAGTGGAACAAACCAGCATTGGTTAAGTGTTTAGTTGTCTCTGGAGCTCAAAGACTCAACTAAATCTGCATTTGTGTCTCAGTTGTATTCATTCCCCACTGAGGTCACAGAGCCTCTTTGTAAGCACCAAAGAGAACTTTCACTGGCACAGCACTTAGCTTCTAGATGTTTGGTACCCCTTTTGCATTATTCCTGTCTAGGGTGTTAGGGACAGAAAAGCACTCTTTCACATTCCCCCCAGAGGAGCACAGCTACATTTCTGCTCCCCACATTACAGCAGGGCTACTGACTTGTTTTGAGGACCACATAAGACCTGGAGGATCCTGGAGGTCTGGGAAGTCCTTTAACTACAATTTATCCTAACCAGTTTCCGTAGTGTAGTGGTTATCACATTCGCCTAACTACAATTTACCCTGTACTCAAAGCAAAAACGGAAGGAGTCCCAATGAGTCCCTACATTTGGCGAAGTGATGGCAGCCAGGTATGCATCATTAAGAGGGACTCCTCCCCACCCAGAAAGGAAAAAACTAAGAGTCCTACTGCTTTGTGCCAGGGTACGTCTCCACTTTCCGAGACGCCTGATGCCTTGCAGTATTCTGTTCCTTCAATTCCTAATAAACTTTGTTGATGGTTTCATTCTGATGCTTTGTGAAATTCTTTTCTCACAAGACACCAAGGTCCCTCCAGGTTTTTGGTCCTCAATCAAGGCATAGATACAGTATTTCCCATTATGCTTCAATATCTGAAATCATGATACCAGCAAAGACATTCTCCTCCACTGGGATATTTCCCCAGGATGGTAGAAGTGGGATCCTTAGTCACTTTTTGCTAAAAATCATCCATATCCTACAATCCAGTTGGGATGGGATGGTCCTTACCAACCAGGTAACCCACTGTACTACCTTTTGTACCACTTTCAGGCTATTTCCTAATGCCTAGGGTTCAGGTTCAGGTCCTCTGATGCTAGGACAGAATCAAATATGCAGAAGGTCATCTTAGGAAAAATAAAGCTGAGAGGGAGAAAGGGCATGTGAGGACAGTCTCAGTGCAACACCTGTCAAAGGAGAGAAAGGGAAGAAAGGTGTGTTGACAGGAGAAGCCTAAGACTGTGATGCAGTTGTCAAGGTATCTTGACCAGACCAAGGGGAGGCTTCATTAATCATGCTTTAATGACTTTATGTATTTAATTGCTGGAAGGTCTCACAGGACTCCAGCAGTTTACACTCCTTGTTTCTTTAGACTTTATTTTTCAGCACAGGAAAATTAAGAAGGAGGTAGAGATTTTCCATGCACTCCCTCTACACAGGCATACACAGCCTTCCCCATATCAATACCTGCCAACAGAGTGGAACATTTGTTACATTTGATGGACTTGTATTGATAAATCATCCTCAACCAGAGTTCATAGCTTACATTAGGATTCATTCTCAGCATGGAACAGTTTTTTACTGGCCAAGAAGACACAGAATGGCTGGGCATGGTGGCACATGCCAGTAAACGGCAGCCTAGGAAGCCGCAGCCAGGGCCAGGGATGGCGGTTCAAGCCAGGGACATGTAGCAAGATCTAATTCCAAAAAAATATAGCTGGGCATGGTGGCATGTGCCTGTAATCCCAGCTACCTGGGAAGCTGAGGCAGGGGATTGCTTGAGTCTGTGGTACCCCAGACAATGTGAGCCTGCGGTTCCACAGGCAAAAATAGTAAGACCTAGTCTAAAAAAAAAAAAAAAAAGAATACACACAGAACAGCAACAAAAACTATGCAGTGAAGGGAGCTGGAGGTTTTTGTCCTCCACTGCTGGGTGGTACAGGATGATGCACATTGTCTCTAGGTGTCAAACCATCATCTATATGTGTACCAAAAAGCCCACAAAAGACTCATGGTGAGGATCTCTTAGAGCAAACTGGTGATATATGCGTAGTCCCACTTCACGACCAGCCTCATTGAAATCTCTGAGGTTCCACCGAAGAAGCACTTATTAAACAATGCTGACAAACCGATGCATGCTGTTTCCCAAACCATCCTCAAACCAATGGTCAGACATGATTGAATATCCTCCAGAGTGTTGACTGAGAGTAGCCTGTGGGGTGTGGACATAGACTGAGATGCCTTAAAGACAAAGGCACATCTTTGTCTTTCTCACCCTCTCTGGCACAGCAGAGATGAGTTCTGGCAGATTCCTGTCTGTTACAACACCACCCTCCCACCTCCCCCACTCTCCCACCCCCACCTCTTAGGAATGCCTTACCCAAGAGACACACCTTTTAAATGTTAAAAGGTGCTTACTCCTGCAGGCCCCTTTCCTCCTGTCACTGTCCTGGGATCCTGGAGGGTCTTCCCTTCCTTACTGCCTCATTGTGATTGTTCATTGCCAAGGTACAAATATGAGCCCGATTTAATAAAGATGGGCTTGGTCATGCTCTCCAAGTCCCCAGCGATTGTATTCAATCTCTTCTTCCTTCCTGCATGGGACTCCTAACAGTGGCCAACATGTTGCAGGTCATCCTGCAGGTAAGCATGCAGTCAATCCAGAGCAGGCTGTGCAGAACCCCAGAGCAAAGATTGCCCATTGCAGGAGGTTTGTGTTGTTCAGGATGACCTGGCTTGAGCAGCTCCGCCATGCTCAGATGTGGCCTAGGGCAGCCCAGAGAGAGCATGGCATTGGCATGAATGCTGTGAGAGATCTTGAAGTGCAGCAGTTAGAGACTATCAGTTAACTATAGCTCCTCACAGTTGGAGGTCTGAGAGGCAGACCTTCATAGCTAACAAAATTTATTTCCAAAGTTTTTGAATGCTCCCCAGCTCTTGTGTGGCTGCTATCTATCTCCTCTTTAGTCTTTTCTCCTGCTACATCTTAAAACTCTCTAGCCATCTTGAACTACACTTCAAGTTCCTGGAAGAAAAAGCCATGTTCTCAGTTCTGAGCCTTTGCACATAACCATCTGTCAATAATACCACTTTCTTCTCCCACTTTCTCTCTGTAACTTCTACTCAATTTTCAATTTTCCTTGAAAACCTTTCTTACCCTCTTAAAACCTCCCTTTTGTGCTCCTCCAGTAGCAGCTTGTCCTCAACCAAATGATAGCACTCACACTATTGTAATTGCCTGTAGAATTTGAATGTGTTTTCTATTAACCCATAAAATTTGTAATGAGAGACATTGTGTCCCATTGAATTTTGCTTAGTACCTACCACATCACAGTTGCTTGCCCAGTATTTGTTGTCCAACTGTTGGATAACTAAACTCTATTGAATTGCTTAGATTACTGAGACTCAAAAAGAGAAAGATGAATGATTACATAACTTTTAATGTTTCCCTACATTCCATGGACACAAACATGTCCTTCATGGACAATCTTCCTGGGTTAGAATCTAGAGCCAGACAATCTTTCTGCTTTGGACAGCGCTAACAACAGGATGACAAGGCACTTCTCTTTGCATAATCTGGTCTCTTATTCTCCCTTGGTTGATGTCCCCCATATATTTAGGAAATCCTGGACAATTGTTGTGCTTATGTGTTTTGGGGGGAATATATCTCTCCCCATAAGTCTCTCTCATAACCTATCATAACTCTTTCATAGTTTATTACATAAGCTATCTGGTGAAATAAGTTGCTATTTCAAGGAGTATGTTATTCCTTAGTTTGGTTCCATTTTTGCAAACTGAAAACAAAGATTTATAACAGTGAATCTTTTTTTTAATTTTAATCTTGTAATTTTCCTAAAGCATTAGTCACATTTGTATGGTTGTTGTTCCCCTTAGGTTTAGCCCTTCCTTCCATATTGTTCCCCTTATCCTTCACCCGACGTCGTCCCCCACGTCCTCCCCCATCTTTCTACCTTTTCCCCTCTGGTCATTCCAATTCCTTGGGCTGCAAGTTGCTAGCCCATGTTTGGCCCACTGGTCTTCTCTCTTTTTTTGGAACAATGTCCTTTTTTACTGGCTGTGAACTTGCACTCCTAGACAGCAACAGATGAGGCTTCTTGAATCTCCAGGAGTAACTGAGGCAGATAGTCAGGCCAAGCACATCAGTAAATTGTTGGAGGGCAAATGCATGGCACAGCTCTCCTGGATCCTTTGTGGTGTCTGTCTCATGGTGCTGCTTGTATGTCCTGTAGCTCTGATATCTTGGTTTGAGAACCCAACTACCAGTCACTGGCAGTGGAGGCATTCCCTGCTGGGGACAGACTTCTCCAGGTGGTTGATCCAGCTCCTCCCTTCTTTTGTGTTAGCAGTTCTGCCATGGGGCCATAATCACAATTCTGTGGTTTTTTCCCCCATTGATTGGTGAAAGAGAGGGCCTCACTTGGATTGCACAATACTGTAGACCAGGGATTTGGTTCTCCAGCCCCAGAGATGATGCAGGTAGAAATCTGTGACAGGTTACCACAATCACTGGTCTCATGTTCTTGTCTCAGTGGTGTCATTATTACTTCTTTTCCTCTCCATTATATCTGCAGCTGAAGAGACTGGTTTTTTCATCCCCGTGCAGGTCTGATTGAGGTTAGAGTAGACCACAGAGAGACTCCCCCTCTTTCTGAGCTTGCACTCCAGCAGAGGTACCCAGCCCATGTCGAAGCAGAGGTCAGCTTCCCCAACCTGAGACCCCTGGACTTAAGACCCTGAAACCTTGAGGCCTTGGTGGCACAGGACTCACCTTACCCTCCCACCTCCTGCCAGCAGTCTAGAGGTGTGCTGAAGCTCTTTTCCAAGGGTCTAAACCATCTGAAAGGACCTCACTTCTGACCTCCAGCCCAACTAGGCTTACAGGGTCTGACTTGGAAGGCAGAGCCTACTAATATTCCCTCTCTCAGCTCAGGACCCTTGTCTGAGGCTGCCCCACCCCAACCCCAGACAATGAAAGGGTGGACGCTGGGGTCTCTAGCTCCAAGATCCCTAGACCCTGAGTTCCTGAGAGCCTAGTGATGCAGAATTTACCCTATCCCTTGCTGGAGGGCTCCCCAAAGGGCCAGGCCTTTCAAGGGACCCCCAGACCCTACTCCCAGGCCTGCTTGGATCAGGGCCAGGCCTACAGGATGGGACCTACAACTCTCCTCTCCCAACTCAGCACCCCTAGTGATCTGCTCAGCCCCCACCACCCCCTCACATAGGGGAGGAGGCCAGGTCCCCAGTCTAACACCTCTAGACCCCGTGATCCCAAGATCCTAGTAGCACAGGACTCACCCTATCCCCACCCCTGCCAGCAGCCTAGGTGGCAGCTGAGGTAGGCTGAGGGCCCTCCCCTGGTCCTGAGATAGTTCAGGGGGACTTTCAACTCTCTCTTCTGACCCACTTGTACACCAGTAAATCTTGCTAAGCATAAAGTCTTTGAAAGGAGTATCTCTGAAATATAACTAACAACATTTAGTTCCTGCTGGGTACAATTAGGGATTAAATGGAAAAAAAAAAAAAAGAGTTGGAGTTTACGTGTTAATGAAATTGGGTGGGAGAGAAAAGAGACTCTATCACTGTTTAAACTCCAAAAATCCTCTTTTCCCAGCTTTTCCCTAAAATGCAGCTTCAAGGCTATAGCACCTTGAATTTTCACTGACTCCCTACCTTCGTTAACCAAAATTCCCTTCTGCTTGCCAGCAGCTGTTGTCAGCGCTCTCTCTCTTTCTCTCTCTAACAAAATTTCAGATTCTTATCATCTGTAGGCCCCTTACCATCATTTTAAAAGTCACAACATATTCTTTAAGTGTAAAGAACTATTTATTTCTAATAAAGTGATTTTCTAATTATTTACTACAAAGAAAGGAAACATATAAGAAAACCTTGATTACCCCAACATTGTAAAAAAAAAAAAAACCACAGTCTTTTAGTACTGTTAACCTTACCACTTGTCCAATCCTTCAGAGTTCAACAACACATGCTCCAAATGTAGGGCATATTTCTCTGGCATGCTTCAGCTTCCAAGCATGTAGTCAAAGGCATGATGTGTCCTCTTCTTTCAGTAATGTCCTTTGATAGTAAACAGAAACTCCAAAGCACAGGAACCAAGAGCAGATTCATCAAGGCCTCCTCATGGCCTCTCCAAAAACCCTTAGGCTCTCCTTAGCACACACACTCGTCTTAAGTATGGTTAAGCCATGAGTCCACAGATTTGGGCCTATAGCAGGGCTGCCTGCCTCAGCCATGCAGCCTGGATTTATATTCTCCTTCTCCTCAGAATCCAGATTCCAAAATCCCTCATCAAAAATGGCTGATTCTGCCGGGCACGGTGGCTCATGCCTGTAAGTTTCAGCCTATGAAGCGGCCGGGGCTAGGGATCATGGTTTGAGTCCTGCCTGGGGCCCGTAACAAGACCTAGTTCCAAAAAAATAGCTGGGCATGGTGGCACGCACCTGTAATCCCAGCTACTTGGGAAGCTGAGGCTGGGGATTGATTGAGTCTGTGGTACCCCAGGCAACGAGAGCCTGTGGTTTCACAGGCAAAAATAGCGAGACCTAGTCTCAAAAAAAAAAAAAAGGTTGATTCTATGGGCCCCGCATGGTGGCGCATGCCTGTAAGCAACAGCCTAGGGAGCTGCAGCCAGGGCCAGGGATCACAGTTGAATCCTGCTGGGGGCACATAGCAAGACCTAGTTCCAAAAAAATATAGCTGGGCATGGTGGCGCGCACCTGTAATCCCAGCTACCTGGGAAGCTGAAGCTGGGATTGCTTGAGTCTGTGGTACCCCAGGCAACGTGAGCCTGAGGTTCCATAGGCAAAAATAGCGAGACCTAGTCTCAAAAAAAAAAGAATGGCTGATTTTCGTTCTTTGTTCTCAACCAATACCCTTCCTGCCAAGTCTTGCAGCCAAGAGGTCTCTGGAGGAAGTAAGACCAAATCAGTTTTCTTTGAAATTTGCAAATCTATAGCAACAGGAGAGTAGTCCTTATCAAATGTATGTATCAACTATGTTAATGGCACCCATGGGAGGGGGGAGTAAGCACCCTGTCCTGTATCATTAAGATATGGGCTATGTGTTTTACATACATGATCTCAGCTAATTCTCACTAGAATTGTAGGAAATAAGTTTAATGATCTCCACTTTTTTTTTTTTAAGCAAAATGATACTTTCATTAGGTCTTGGGAGAAGCAGTTATTTGATGACCCTCTTAGGGATCATTCTAAAGAGACAGGATCTGTAAAGAATTCAGTCTGCATCTTTCACTTGGGTTCAATAGGAAAATCAGTTTCTCTTTCCAGCATGTTTTTTCAGGATAGTAAAATAAAATGTTTGTTGGAAAAGACAGAGTAGAAGGTGATTGATATCAGTCTTTTGTCTTGTGGATAGCATTTAAAATCATATAGCAGAGTCTTGGATTTTGCATCTTCACTAAGTGGCTTTGAAGATAATTTTTAATAACTGTACTTTATTTACTAAACTAAACAATTATAATTAAACAAGCACATGTCTCAGCCTCCACCAACCCACCTATGCTAATAACCCTCTCATTTTTAATTCTCTCCCCTCTGTTCCCTCTGGTAATTTAGTAAATTCTTTTACTAAATCCAAGATTTGTTCCAGCTGTGTTTTACTTGTATGTTTTTGATATGTATATTGCACAGAGTGAAAACAATCAATATCTGTCTTTCATTTTTTGACTATTTCACTGAACATTATTACCTGGAGGTCCATCCATTTTGTCATAACGTACACTATTTTATCTTTTTTAATAGCTGTGCAGTATTCTATTGAATATATATTCCACATTTTTCTATCCATTCATCTATTGATGGGCACTTAGGTTAATTCCAAGATTTGGCAATAGTAGTTAGTGCTGACATGAACAAAGGCATACATAAAAACAAAAACAAAAACCAAACAAAAAAATAACCAAACGTATATGTAATAGTCTTTTTTTTGAGACTAGGTCTCGCTATTTTTGCCTATGGAACCTCAGGCTCATGTTGCCTGGGGTTCATGTTGCCTGGGGTACCACAAACTCAAGCAATCCCCAGCCTCAGCTTCCCAGGTAGCTGGGATTACAGGCACGCACCACCATGCCCAGTTATATTTTTTTGGAACTAGGTCTCACTACATGCCCCCAGCAGGACTCAAACTGCAATCCCTGGCCCCAGCTGTGGCTTCCTAGGCTGCCGCTTACAGGTATGCATCACCATGCCCAGCCTTAGGTATATGTAAGTCTTTCTGTATTAGAGTTTCAAACTGTTTGGATTATACCTAGCAGAGGTATTGCTGTATCTATCGTATGGGATTTCCATTTTTATTTTCTTAACAGATCTCCATACTACTGTCCACAAAGTTTGCACCAATTTTCACTCCCACCAATAGTGAATGAGAGTGAATGAGAGTTCCATTTTCTACATACCCTCACCAACATTTGTTGTTTTGTACTTCAAATGAAGCAATCACAAAAGAATGCAACCTATAGAATGGGAACAAATATTTGCATATCACACATCTGACAAGGAGACAATTTCCAAAAATGTAAAATTCTTATACAATCCAACAATAAAACAGATAACCCAACCCCTAAAATAGACAAAAGTAGACATTTTTCTAAAGAAGGAATTCAGATGACTTAAAGACATAAGAAAAATTGATTGATATTACTTTTTATAAGGGGGCTACTGATCAAAACCATGATGTGATTTCACCTCACCCTCGTGAGGATGACCCATATTAAAAAGAATGAAAACAACAAATGTTGGTGAGGGTACGTAGAAAATGGAACTCTCATTCACTACTGGTGGGAGTGAAAATTGGTGCAAACTTTGTGGACAGTAGTATGGAGATCTGTTAAGAAAATAAAAATGGAAATCCCATACGATACAGCAATATCTCTGCTAGGTATAACCCAAACAGTTTGAAAACTCTAATACAGAAAGACTTACATATACCTAAGGCTGGGCATGGTGATGCATACCTGTAAGCGGCAGCCTAGGAAGCTGCAGCTGGGGCCAGGGATTGCAGTTTGAGTCCTGCTGGGGGCATGTAGTGAGATCTAGTTCCAAAAATAATATAACTGGGCGTGGTGGTGCATGCCTGTAATCCCAGCTACCTGGGAAGCTGAGGCTGGGGATTGCTTGAGTCCGTGGTACCATGGGCAACATGAGCATGCGGTTTCACGGGCAAAAATAGCAAGACCTAGTCTTAAGCAAACAAACAAATAAATAAAGATCCTTGTAGAAAATTAGAAAAAAAAAAAGTACTTCAAAATTTTGCTTTCAATCTCTTAGAATGTATACTCAGAAGCTGAATTGTTTTGCCCTTTTAATAAGTAAATCTGTTTTTAACCTCCTTTTAAGGTTTCTGTGGTCTTGCTACTGCTTGTGCATAGGTAGAAGAATTCTCATTAATTAAAATTAGAAGGGGTGTTCCCCTCACTCCACAATAGAACTACTATACTATGTTCCATGGCAGCTGCAGCACTTTAGAGACCCACCAGCTGTCCACAAGGATTCCAACTTTTCCACAACCCTGTCAATATTTGTTACTATTTTTGATTATAACCAATGGATGTGGTTGTTCACTGTGGTTTTCATTTGTATTTCCCTAATCACTAATGATGTTAAGCATTTTTTCATGTGCTTGAATTTTATTTCATTTTCTTCAAAGCCTTTGTCCATTATGAATATGATTGTCTTTTTTATTATCAAGTTGTAAAACTTCTTTATAAATTTTGGAAACAAGTGCCTTTTCAGATACACAATTGGCAAATATTTTTTCTCATTCTGAGGGTTGTCTTTTTGTTTTCTTGAGTGTTTCTGAGGCACACAAGCTTAGCACATTAAAACTAGTGTGTAGCCGGGCACGGTAGCTCGTGCCTGTAAGCTTCAGCCTATGAAGCAGCAGGGGCTAGGGATCGCGGTTCGAGCCCCTCCTGGGGCCCGTAGTGAGACCTAGTTCCAAAACAATAGCTGGGCATGGTGGCGCACGCCTGTAATCCCAGCTACCTGGGAAGCTGAGGCTGGGATTGCTTGAATCTGTGGTACCACGGGCAACAAGAGCCTGCGGTCTCACAGGCAAAAAATAGCAAGACCTAGTCTCTAAATAAATAAATAAATAAATAAATAAATAAATAAACAAACAAACAAACAAATAAATAAAAACTAGTGTGTGTAAACTGTCTCAGAAGAAAAGCGGTTTGCCCTAATCTAATGATATTTTATCCATTGGCTACATTCCCAAACTTTCACTTCTACTCCCATAACATACCTCTTCTTTATTTCTATTCTTTCATTCTCTGAGGGTTGACTTTTTTGAACTCATTTCCAAATTGATAGTGGTTGATGGGGGGGGGGGTCAAGTGCTATCATGGATCAGTTGTTTTTCATCTTCTTTAAAAGTAGAAGGCATTTAGAAGGAAGAGGAGAGGTTAAGTTAGGAAGTATTACTTTGTAATAATTAAACTTTTCATCCTTCCTGTTTCCCTTTCTACTTCATAAAAGTGACAGAACCCAGCTACTTATGGCAGAGTTGGCATCACCAGATGCTCTAATATTAAGTGATGGCAGCAGTAGCTAAACTTGAGGCAACATGTATGTAAGAAACTATTATAAGGTCTTCACATTAACAATCCTCAAAACATTGTTATTATCTGCATTTTACACAGAAGAAACTGAGACACAGAGAATTAACTTAAACAAAACTGCCTCAGACTTTATAATAGCCAGAATCCCAACCAGACCTTGAGACCCCAGAATGCATTTCCTTGAACCTCTAGATTGACTAGTGCAAACATCTCTGTCCATTGCTACTCCAAGTTTCCTGCTGATGGGTTTCCAGTATTTTCGTCTTAATACACTCCAATCCATTCCCCTCATTTTTAACCTAAAACACAAAAGGAAACATGCCATTCTATCATTTAAAATTCAATACCCCACTCACTCCTTTTGGGGGAGGGAGTCGTCTCTGTCCTCATCCATGATCTGGGTCTACTGTTTTTTTTTTTTTTAACTTTCTAATCCCTGCAGTTCACCCATGTTGTATTCTTGCTGCTTACCTCTTCCACCTCCTTACCGCCATTAAATTCCTGGAAAGGACTGTGCTCAATAACATTTGTTACATGAAATGTTGAAAAGCAACTGTGGTTTATTGTTGGACAGTGTTAGTCAGGAGTGAAATCTTACCCTGGGCTTCTTTCAAAAATGGATGAATTCTCATCCAGGGTTCTTATAACCTTTTGCCAGTTTACTCCATCATCTTGTGGCGTCACTGTTGATTTTTGTCTGTATCCTCACGAGCCGAGTTACAGGCTTGGTCACTCTCCCTCAGTTCACTGGATCAAAGAGCTGAACAGAACAATTCCTTTTAGCTGCCCACCTAAATGACTAACTTCGTAACCTTTCAAGGTCTCTCTCGCAGGCTCCATGCAGCTCTGGTCCTGACATTTAGCATTCGGGAGGTGGGGTGCCCCCTCCTTGCGAAGGGCGGCCCAGACCCCGAGTCCCGGGCGAACAGCGCTGTAGAATTGCGGCGGCCTGAGCCGTCCTTCCCAACTCCCTCCCCTAGTTTCCCGGTGGAAGGAGATGGAGACGACGGAAAAAACGTAGGTTTCGGAACTGTGAAAAATATAGTCTGAGTTGAGGCCCCAGGGTAACGCGACCCAGAACTAAGGGCTTCTCGGCCCCCGCCCGGCCCACAGGTGCCGACTCTCGGCCCCCGACACCAGTCCGCCGGGGGCCTGCCTCCACCATGCCTCCCTGTCTCCACTCGGAACAAACAGCCTGCAGTTCCCGCAGCTGCAGCGCGAGACGCGAAACGCGCGCTGGGAGCGAGTCCCGGAGGGGGCGGGAGGCGCGGCCCGGCGGGACTCGGGAGCTCGCGCAGCTCCCCTCCGCGCTCCCTCGCCAGGCCCCGGCAGGGTGGCGCGAGCCGGGCCTTTCTGCCCGGCCTCTCTCCCTCCGCGGCGGGGGCGGGGGTGACTAGGCGCGGCCCCCTCCGTCGCACACCCTCCCCGGCCGGGCGCGGGCGGAGCTGGACCCGCCTTTAGCCGGCCGCGGCGGGAGGAGCGCCGCACCGCGGGCAGCGAGCTCCGCATTCGAACCTCCCTCGCAAAGACAGTCTCCGCCCCACAATGCACCGCGACGGGCAGCCTTTGAAAAAGCGGCGCGGCTCGTTCAAGATGGCGGAGCTCGACCAGTTGCCTGACGAGAGTGAGTAGCACCTCATAGCACCCCCTTCTTCCCGCCGGCCGCCTGACTCCGGGCTGCACCGACCGGGACCGGCGGCAGTACCCTCCGCCGGGTTACTGAGCTGACTGCCAGTCCCACCGTGGTCCCCTAGTCTTCCCACCCCAGTGTTGCCGCCGCGTCGCCGCCTTTGTTATGGTGTCTGTGTGTTGGTTTCTGGGGTTGTTTGAGCGCCGGGGCCGGAAGCCGAAAGCCCGGGGGCCCAGCCGGTGCCGGGCAGAGGCGGTGGCTGCTCCCTTGATTCGACTGGGACCCCCGGCCGAGGTGGGGAAAGAGCGGCCCCCGGCCTTGGGGTCTGCCCTCACCGCCTGCACCACTCGCCGGGCGCTGAGAGACGCCTGGCGGGGTTATGTAACTCGCGGGTCCGGGGCCGGGAAGGGCTGGGGCTGGAGAGGGAGTGGTCACACACCAGTCTTCTTGCCCCATCCGCTGATCTTGTCCTGGCACAGTTCCATTCTCTAGAAACACTTGTGATCTTCACTGTCCTCCTCCCCCCGCCGCTGTGTCCACTCCTGAAAGTGTTTCCGTGTCAAAGGACTGGCCCCTTCCCTTGGGACCACAGGTGGCTGTGGACCATTCCGGAGATAATCCCACTGGGTACACAAGTGTTCGGTAGCCTCCAGCCCCTACAGTTTCTTCTCTGCGTTTGTATCTTAAGAGTGGTGGGGTACCTTTATACATGGATATACCCATCACAGCCTGCATATCAGTACTCTTCTTGACACCCTCCCTGTGCATCGCCCCCACTTAACCATGTTTACTCACCCTGCTGTCTCAGACATGTATGCTCACTTGTGTTCAGTAAGTGAAAGAACTATTTCCGTGCTTTAAGCACAGTAGAACTAAATTTTGTAATTTGAAGTACTGTGTAAGGCACATAAAAAGACAAATATTTTAATTAGAAAAAGGGCCCTGATCCACACTCACCAGTTTATATATGTGTATAATTTTGAGAGTTTCAGTATAACGAAAACAAAAGACTGAAAACAGAGTTAAATCTCTGGGCAAGCGGTGAATAGTTTTTAAAATAAAGCTAAGCACAACAAATTCTATTGCCATTGTAAGAGTCATATAATGTTGCTCTGTTATAAAGTTAAAATAGAAATTCAAGTTATCTAACTGGTGAAAATTGTATTAATAGTTAGCAATAGACGTTCTCTGTTTATGTTTAATTTGGCAGTGTTCACCAGGGTAACCCCTGGTAAAGCTACTGTGAGACAGTTAGAGTAACTGAATAACTGAATTTTAAATTTTCTATAGTTTTAAACTAATTTAAATTTAAATAGTTATATGAGGCTTGTTTGTGCCTGCTGTAGCACAGCTGTAGACTGTACATGAATTTTATTATTTCTTGTTTGGAGAATACAGTTGATTGTGATTTAAGATGCTCCCACATGACAGTGGGCCTATTATTGTCATCTGAAAATTCTTGCTGTCTTCATCATAGACATGTTTTACCATCTCTTGGAAGTCAAAGCATTAGAGTTGTCATTTTGGTAAGCATCCCTTTTTTTTTAAATATAGCTTTAGGATATTTGCTCATCGTTCATAGACATTCGTTGAGGACTTAATTTTGGTTCTTTGTAGAGACTTGGCACTTGTACTAGGGGTCAAAGTCCAGCTACACTCTCAAACTATATAGCATAATTTATATTACTTGGTGACATCTCTGGAGCATGCATGGGTATTGCAGGTGTGTTTGTGTGGCAGTTGTCGTCTTTTTACCTGGACCACAGCATGTTTAAAGCAGGGATTGCCTTACCTGATTTATCATTTAGTGTCACATATCAGATATGCAAAAATACTTGATTTATATGAAATGGAAAGTAGGATAAGTTTCATATTAATGAAACTGGAGCAGAGTCTTGAGAAAGTCATTTTCACTGGACACTGGGAAAATTTTTGCCAATTTTAGTCAATGGAACTAGTTAAATAGCTAGTAGACAGTATTATGTTATCAATAATAAGAACTAACATTTAAAAATATTTGCTATGGGCTGGGCATGGTGGTGCATACCTGTAAGCAGCAGTCTAGGAAGCCATGGCCAGAACTGGGGATCGCAGGTTGAGTCCTGCTGGGGGCACGTAGCAAGACCTAGTCCCAAAAAATAGCTGGGCATGGTGGTGTGCGCCTGTAATCCCAGCTACCTGGGAAGCTGAGGCTGGGGATCACTTGAGTCCATGGTACCCCAGGTAACATGAGTCTGCGGTTCCACAGGCAAAAATAGTGAGACCTAGTCTCCAAAAAAAAAAAAAGTGTTAATGTATATAAGATGCTCTGCATAACACCTGGTTCATAGTAAATTTTTTTGAGACTAGGTCTCAGGCTCACGTTGCCCCTGGTACCATGAACTCAAGCGATTCCCAGCCTCAACTTCCCAGATAGCTGGGATTACAGGCTCACGCCACCACGCTCAGCTATTTTTTTGGAACTAGGTCTCGCTATGTTGCCCCGAGCAGGACTCGAACCGTGATCCCAGGTCCCCGCTGCGGCTTCCTAGGCTTCCACTTACAGGCACATGCCACCGTGCCCGGCTTACATTAACACATTTAATCCTCATTACTATTGAGATAATTATTCTTGTTTGATTTTTTTAATGTGAGGAAACTGGGGCTGTCTTCACCAAGATCTTCCTTCTGAACTCCTGTCCTTCGTATCTCTTGCCTAGATCACATGTCACATTCTTAGATACCTCAGAGACTCATCAGACTTCATAGGGTCAAGATCTACCTCTCCCACCCCAGAACAGAGGTACTTCCAGTGGTTCCTTTCTTAATGAATGGCTCCACTGTGCACTCAGCTGAAATTTAGAGGTTATCTTTGGCACTTACCTCTTTTTCACTTCCTTAAACCTTTCTAAGTCTTGTAACTTTTATCTTCTAATTGATTCTCTGTTCTGCCTACTGCTCATGGTCATCCTAGCCCAAGCTGTCACCAATTTTTCTTTGCACTAAGCAGTTTAGCTTTCCCATTCTTACCCTCTTAACCTACACAGGGGATAGCCAAAGTGATCCTTTCAAAATATATATGTCCACTCAATGATGGGGGTGTTTTGAGAAATGCTTTATCAGGCCATTTCTTCATTGTGGGGACGTTATCAGGTATAAATACAAAAATCCAAATGGGGGGGTTGAGGGAGGGAACAATTAGGGAGGGGAGAGCCCAGGAGATTACAAAGGTGTGAAATAACTATATAATAAAGTTTTTTAAAAAATTCAGGTGGTATAACTTATCAAACACCTAGACTCTGTGGTAAAGTCTATTGGAACCACTGTCATATATGTGGTATGTCATCAGAAGAAAATCATTAAGTGGCACATGACTGTGCTTAAATGTGCTTCAAATACTTTGTGATCTAGCCAGTTCCCACTGTTCTGGTTTCGTTTTGTACCACTCTTCCTCTCATTTGATCCCTGAAAGCTTACTTGTACCTTTTTTATTCCATATGCTTACTAGGCTTCATTTCCTGTAGGACCTTTGCACATGTTGTTCACTGTACCTGCAGTATTCTTCTTTCCCCTCCCTTCCCATTATCTTTTACATATCCTTTAGATTTCATTTTTAACTTCAAGAGAGTTATATTCTCTTTGCCTTAAAAAAATTACATACCATTATGTAGCTTCTTTTATTCTTTTTTTTTTTTTTTTTTTTTTTTTTTTTTTTTTTTTTTTTTTTTTGAGAGTAGGTCTTGCTATTTTTTTTACCCGTGGAAACTCAGGCTCATGTTGCCTGTGGTACTACGAACTCAAGCAGTCCCAGCCTAGAACTTCCTAGGTACCCAGGATCACAGGCGCACGCCACCACACCCAGCTATGTTGCCCTGGGTGGGTCTCAAACCCGAGATCCCCAGTCCTAGCCGCGACTCCCTAAGATGTCTTATACAGGCATGTGCCACCATGCCCGCTTCACTATGTAACTTCTTAATTGCAGCTGCCACAGTTGGGGCTTCACATTTGTTTATATGATTATTTGGAGAATTTTGATTAGAAACCCAACCAGAAAAGGAAAACGTCTGTTTTCCTTCAAACTTACATTCTATTTCCATGCATAGCAAGCACTGGGCTTCTCTGACCTTTTTCATGTCACTCTTTCCTTGCTAGCTACTTCCCAAGTACAGTGACTGGTTTTCCCTTTCCTTGAATTTACTAAACATTCTACATCAGAACTTTTTATCTAATATTCCTTTTGTCCAGAGGCATTGCTTTGACCTCCTACTCTCTGTGACAAAAACTTTAAAAAAATTTTTACCTCCTTAGAAAAGCCTTCCCTAACTTGTGTAAATAACTTCCTTACACTAATATCACCTTGTTTATATCTTTTATAGCAACTCCTAGTGTAGTTACCATTTTATGTATCTGATTATTATGTGTCTCCTTCCACTAGAGTGTTAACTTCTCTGAGAGATTTTTCCCTATTGTTTATCCTTGAATAGTGCTGTGTTAGCATTCAGTGAACACTTGCTGACTGACAGAACACTTGCTGACTGACAGTTAGTGCAAGATTCTCATATTCAGTAGTCTGTATAATCCATATTCTTAATAGTCTTATTTTTGCCTGTGGAACTGCAGGCTCATGTTGCCCGGGGTACCATGGACTCAAGCAATCCCCAGCCTCAAGTTCCCAGGTAGCTGGGATTACAGGTGCGCGCCATCACACCCAGCTATTTTTTTTGGGACTAGGTCTTGCTACGTGCCCCTGGCGGGACTCAAACTGCGATCCTTGGCCTTGGCCGTGGTTTCCTAGGCTGCCGCTTATAGGCATGCGCCACCATGTCCGACCTGTAATAGTCTTCTTGATGGATCAAAGTAAACTAAAAGTTAGCATGATATTCAAATTAACCATGTGCTCTATGCATTTTTCTCCAAACACTTTTACATATATGAACTCATTTAACAACACATTTTACAAATGAAGAGTCAACAAGAATTAATAACCCATTTTACAAATGAAGAATCCTATAGTAGATCTGCCACTATAGGAAACTGGCAGAGCTAAGAGTCAGACATAGCTAGTCTGGATTTGTGTTCTTAACCATAAGCTACAATGCTTCTCAAACAAGGAAAAAGATTAAAATATGTCAGAATCCCCAAGATACACTTCCTTCCTTCATGGAACAGAAATGGATATATCTTAGTGGCTCATACTTCTCCTTCAGTCAACACTCAACAAAAAGCTTTCAGAGAAGCTAATCATGAAGACCTTTATGTAAAAATACTCTTTTCTTCCCCCACTCCACATTACCTATTCTTATTATCCTACTTACACACCCCACAGTCCCGGCGTGCTTATTATCACTTTATTTGTGTATTTAATTTGTTACTCCTTCTTAAACTAGATTCCTTGAGAGGAGGGACTTGGACTCTTGCATGCTGTTGTATCTCTAGTCCTAGAGCACTAGGTACATACTCTTTGAATGAGTGAATAGATAATACTTTTCTCAAATAAACTCTTTCTCTTGGTAACTACCTAGTGTGTGCCCTGTCTAACTGCTGTTGCTACCCAGTTCTGTTGTATTGTTTAAATCTTTTCAGCAAGACTTTATGGCATCTCTCCAATATCCTCCCCCAACAACTTTATTGTCTTTGGTCGTGAAACTTTAGTTTGAATATAGAAACTATTAAGGTGTCCCATTAACAAACACATCCAGGCAGGAGAGTAGAATGAAAGCATCAGAGGCTTTGATATGAATATTATAGTAACTTAGAAATAGCAGGCTTAAAATAAAACATTTTAAATTGAGGAGTGATAAATGATAATTTTGTTGCAAGGAGGGGTGAAGGAACACCCTGGGGCCCTCAAATGTGCTCACTCTAAATGGGGCATCTACCATCCTCCACATCAAGACAAAACATACTCTTGTATGTAAAACCTTCAGTAGAAAATAACTTAAATATAATTAGTGTTTAATGAAGAGAAGAAAAGTTAGCGAATAAATAAAGAATAATTTTCACAAGAAACACCAAAGTTTCCTACCCCCTTGTAGGTAAGTGCCCAGTCAGAGTTGACCCAAAGCAGGACTACGCAGGCCCAAAAGGTGGCCAAAAGTCTAAGGCTCTTTTGGTGCAGACCAATAGGAAAGGGCCATAAAGGGCCAGACAAGTCTGGAAGGAAAAGAGCAAAATCAAAATGTAAGCCAAGATAAAGGCTGCTATTGTCAGCCTCCCCACAGGTCTCTCACCCATGTCTCTTGTCTCAAGTGTCTCCTTCCGTGTTCCCCAAGTTCCTGGTACAAGTCCATACCTGAGAAACAAGTGCAGCTTCTTCACATGTCTCTCTGCTCCATGTGCCTCTGCTAGGCCCTCTTCTTGATCTTCCTCTGTCTTCTCTGGCTTCTTTCCCTGCTCTGCCCTGCCCTTCTTGGGTGGAGCAAGGAACCTGAAATCTCCCCTTTTCCTGAAGATTACTCTGTTACAATTTTGACTATAATAAAAGGTTTTTATGTTAAAGGAAGGTAATTTCCTTATCTGTAGTTCAATGAATAGTTTTCATTTCCAACCTAGGATTTTTCCCTAATTTCTTTTATGTAATTGAAATATAACTGACATATAACATTGTTTTATAATGATTTGATACATGTATATATATTGTGAAATGATTACCCTAACATGTTTAGTTAATACCCATCATTACACAGTTGTATTTTCCTCTTGTGATGGAAATTTTTAACATCTACTCTTTGTAATATTATAGTATTGTTAACTGTTAACCATGCTGTACACTACATTCCTATAGGTTATTTATCTCATAACTGGAAGTTTGTACCTTCATCTGTTTTACCCATCTCCTGTCTCCTGACTCTGGCAATCACCAGTCTCTTCTTTGTATCTATGAGTTTGATTGGTTTATGTTTGTTTTAGATTCCATTTCTTAGAGAGATCAACCTTTATTATACATGTCCAGTTCTTAGGTATTCAATATAGTGCTCTCCCTTTCATAAAACCTTTTTACATATCCATTCTACTTTGATAATAATTCCAGAAGCTATAGCCAAATGTTTCTCAAAGTGGGTCTGAGGGTTACCTACAATAGAATTGTCCTGAAGGAGATATTATTAATACAAATTCTATGTATAGGAAGAGCTTCCTGGTCATTCTAATATACACTAAAGTTTGTTTCAGTCGTGAACCCCTCCAGCTCTATGCTAGCCCCTCTTTACTATTCTGAATTCCCTTTTCAGCTTGGATCTTTAAGAGTTACACATACCTGCGTTCTGGATTTCCAAGGGACTTACTGCCTGGTATGACAGTGCCTGGATTCTTCCATTTTCTGTTTTCTTTGCTCTGTTACCATTTCTGATCTTTCCCTCAATAAACATCAGTTCACTTTCTCTTTTCCCTCATCAACACCTGCAGACTTCTGCATGAGGATCCAAAATTTGCTTTTATTTCTACTCTTACTCTTTTCTCTCTTATTTTTCTCTCTTGGAAAGGTCATCAGTCTCATAATTTTAATTAAAGACTCTAAAATATCTCTTTCCATTTCTTACCTGAGTTCTGTTTTATAGCTTCAACGTAAGTATTAGTTGTTTTAGAGCATATCCCACAATCGCCTCAAACTCAGTATTGCTACAACTTAAATGAATATCTTTTATACCTAAATCACATTCTTCTTCTCTCCGATTATGAAATAACATTGATCTGTTTAAATTGCAGGCTCTTCAGCAAAAGCTCTTGTTAGTCTAAAAGGTAAGAATCAACATGATTATTTAGGTATAACATAAGCTAGAAATTTAATTCATTAAGTTAATTTGCATATAGTGTTTCTTTTTCCTAAGTTGTAATTCATTTTAGCTTTTAAGTATTGATTTTGACTGATGATAACTTTAAATCCACTTGTTATACTAGAACAATTGGTTGTTGATTGTTAGAAATCATTAAAAAATTTTTTCCTGGAATTACTGGTTGAAGAACTTTCTAACTAAGCATTTCAGACAATGTTACTAGATTTAAAACATTTATTAAACAACTCTATTAAACCATATTTTTGCATTATAGTTTTTATATATATATATATTTTTTTTTTTTTTTTGAGACTGGGTCTACCTATTTTTGCCTGTGGGACCACAGCCTCAGTTTCCCAGGTAGCTGGGGTTACAGGCGTGCGCTACCACGTCCAGCTATTTTTTGGGACTAGGTCTCGCTGTGTTGCCCCAGGCAGGAATTGAACCGCGATCCCCAGACTCTGCGGCGACTCCATAAGCTGTCGCTGCAGGTACAGGCACATGCCACCGTGCCCGTCTATAGTTTATATTTCCTTGTAATTATATGGAATCTCTTGAATTAAAAGAATGTTAGTATCTTTTCTGAGAAAAAAGATAGACAAATTCCTTGGCCTATTGATTTCTTCATCTCAGTACACTAGACCAATCCTTTTAATATATATATACTTTATATACTTTTATATATATATATATATATATTTTTTTTTTTTTTTGAGACTAGATCGCGCTATTTTTGCCCGTGGAACCACAGGCTCACGTTGCCCAGAGTACCACGGACTTAAGCAGTCCTCAGCCTCAGCTTCCCAGGTAGCTGGGATTACAGGCATGAGCCACCACGTCCAGCTGTTTTTTTGGAACTAAGCCTCCCTACATTCCCCCAGTGAGATTCGAACCGCGATCCCTGGCCCCCGCCTCGGCTACCTAGGCCACTGCTTACAGGCACGTGCCACCGTGCCCGGCAATATAATTTATTTTTAAGGTTTTATCATTTGAAAAATTCTACGGGGTGAATAAATTTGGAACCAAGCTAGATATCCTGAAAGATTTGCTAATACTCTTATTTTTAAAGCTTCTATGTTGTGCTTTCAATAGGTGATTAAATCCTGGCCAGAAAACACTTACCGTTCAGAATTACCCTAATGTATTTGCCTAATAGGATCAACTCTATCTCATCTCCTTTTCTTTTGTGCTTTTTTTTTTGGAGACAAGATATTGCTATGTTGCCTGGGGTAGTCCTGATCCCGTAGACTCAAGCAGTCCCCAACCTCAGCCTTTTAGGTAGCTGGGATTACAGGCGCCCGCCACCATACCTGGCTGCTTTTTCAAGACCAGCTCTTGCTATGTTGGCTCAGGGTAGTCTCGAACCCGTGAACTCAAGTAATCCCAGGCCTCTTGCCTCCCAGCACTTGGACTACAGGCACATGCCACCACAGCCAACTGTACTTTTTAAGATTTATGTCTGGAAAAGTATTTCTTTATTCTTTTTCTCCCAACATTAGAACTTTCTAATAAAAAATATTAATATATGTATGATAAGAATTTCTTATAGAAAATTGCTGATGAGGGCCGGGTACAGTGGCACGTGCCTGGAAGCTGTGGCCTAGGAAGCTGTGGTGGGAACCAGGGATTGTGGTTCAAGTTCAGCTCGGGGCAACGTAGCAAGACCTACTTCCAAAAAAATATAGCTGGGCATGGTGGCGCGTGCCTGTAATCCCAGCTATCTGGGAATCTGAGACTGGGGATTGCTTGAGTCTGTGGTACCCCCAGGCAACGTGAGCCTGCGGTTCTCGGGCAAAAACAGCGAGACCTAGTCTCAAAAAAAAAAAAAAGAGAAAGAAAGAAAAAGAAAATGTTGATGAGTAACTAGAAGGAAACTAAAATAAAATTTTTTCTTAGCTATTTTATTTTATTTCTCAGTTTTTTATTTCTATATATAAATGTACCCTTTTTGTAAAACTTAAGCTCAATCTTCTATATTTTCATGTTATGTCTAATCAGTTACTTGGTTGACTTTTTCTGGTTGTACGCAATCCTGTAAGACATTGCTTTGAATTAAGTAAAACAGAAACATAACACATTTCAGTGTTGGATTTCGAGAGTTTCACATGTTAAAACAAAGTATTTTAAAATATCCTCTAATGGAATTATTTTAAAAAAAACCCCATACTGATTTTTGTTTGTTTATTTTTTGAGACTAGGTCTAGCTATTTTTGTCCGCGGAACCATAGGTTCACGTTGCCTGGGGTACCACAGACTCAAGCAATCCCCAGCCTCAGCTTCCCAGGTAGCTGAGATTACAGGTGTGCGCCACCACACCCAGCTATGTTTTTGGAACTAGGTCTCACTATGTTGCCCTGGGCAGGACTCAAACCGCAATCCTTGGTCCCCGCCACAGCTTCCTAGGCTGCAGCTTACAGGCACACACCACTGTGCCCGGCCCATACCGATTTTAATATGAAACTTTAATGCTCTCAAGATGCATTGCCTTGTCAAATTATGTAGAGTTTCACAGAAAAATACAGAGGTATTTGATTTGTAATAAATAAAATTATTATCAGTGTATTTTTTCATATTGTTAAATATTTTAAGTATATTGCTATGTTATTTAAATATTTTAAATATTTAAAATATTTAGTTCAAAATCCATTGAACTAAACTTTGTCTTATTAGTAATAATTATTTATTACAGAGGGAAGCTTATCTAACACATGGAATGAAAAGTACACGTTACAAAAAACACCTATTTGGAAAGGCAGAAATACAGGCTCTGCTATGGAAATGGTAAGAAATTAGTTTTTCTTACACATTAGAATATGTTAACTAACTTGTCTGTATTATTGTCATTTGCAGGTTTTTATAACACAGTAAAAATTTTCCAAGGTTTCCACCCCAACTACAAGATTTTAAGTCTTTAAGTGTCTTTGAATAGTATTTTTTTCTCCTCCCCCTCATTGAGTAGTATTTGATCATATTTAGGTAAGTAATAAATAAGCCTATGTTAATGTGGTTATCATATGTGTTTATTACGTAATTTACTCTCTTTCAAATAGGTAAAAACCATGAAACTCCCAACAACCCAAAATCATACTTATATTAGAATGTAAAATGTTTATGACTCTGGTTGCTGAAAAGGGTATAGGTAATAAGATATTACAATCTTCTCTAGGTCAAAAGTGCATGCATTTAGAGGTGGTAAGTAGAGATGGGCATACAATTGGCATGACTAATGATGGGGGGGGCTGCACTCTCCCTTACTAACCAGGTAACTAGAATGTTTAAGGGATTAATCACAAAACAGCAACTGGGATAGACAGCAGCAGTTGTACTAGCTGGGCAGCTGGCCCCATGAATTCTGCCAAC
>PVHY01020462.1:0-25532 GCA_004024945.1 Uropsilus gracilis | reverse complement strand
CCCCCGCTCAGGGAGCCAAGGAGGTGAGCTTCACGGAGGGCTGGGGCTGCGTCATGGTGCAGGGAGGCGTGCGGAGGGGCGCAGAGGGGCGTCGAGCCCTGAGCTGCGATCTGCTGCCGCCCCAGCTCCGCGCAGAGGAGCGTCCGGGCCGGGGCAGTGTCTTCCCAGGTGGCCTCTGCCAGCGGCCCGGGCACTTGGCCAGGAGCCACGAACACAGGGTGCGTCTCGCTTCACAAGCCGAGGACACGCAAGGCCAGGCTGCCGTTGCGCTCCGCTTCTCGAAGGGACCCCTTTTCCACCCTCTTAGCGGGGTGAGGCCGGCGGATTCAGAGGGTGGCCCTGCCACCGGCCCGAGGGGGGCTCTCCGAAGTCTCCCTTTTGGTCCGGATACATCTGGTGGCCGGGGCTGCTGGGCATCGAGGATGTGAGCAGCGGCTCCAGCCCCTGCCTGCGGGTGCCCCCAGCACCGCCCTTCTAACTGTGGCAACCAAGGTGGATCTGGCCCAGGCCAAATGCCCCCCGGGGGAGCCAGATGGGCCTGGCCACCACGCCCGGCTCTCTTTTGAGACCTTTGTGATGCACAAGGTCTCAAAAGAGAGCTGGGCGTGGTGGCACGCGCCTGTAATCCAGCTGCCTGGGAGGCTGGGGCTGGGGATCACTTGAGTCAGTGGGTTCGAGACAACCCTGGGCAACATAGCAAGATCTAGTCTAAAAAAAAAATAGCCAGGCGTGGTGGCACATGCCTGTAATCCCAGCTACCTGGGAGGCTGAGGCCAGGGATCAATTGAGTTGGCGGGTTCAAGACTACCCTGGGCAACATAGCGAGACCTAGTCTCTTAAAAATAAAAAACAAACAAACGAAAAAGCCAAGGCAAAACAAAACAGAGGTCTAAGAAGAGTTCAGGCTGAGAAATGGTGCAGGTGTCAACCACCCGCGAACCAGGCTGTCACTCGTCATTGGGCAAGGCTACCAGCCTTGACCCAGGGCGAGCGGAACTGACAATTCCCAAACAAGAGACCGCAGCCCGCTGAACACAGAGTGTGTTGACTGACTAAGTGCGAGTCTGCACACAGCGATGTCCTGAGGAATTTTTTAGAGACCGTTTTAAATTGCCCCGTAACCCCCGCGCCACGTCAGTGTCTACAGCCAGTGGCTTGGAGTCTGTTTACTGTGTGCTGCAACCATCGCCACGATCTAGATTCTAGAACTTGCCCATCACTCCGAAAAGACCCCCCCCCCCATTCTCCCACAACCACACATCTTCCTGACTTTGATTTCCTATTTGAACACTTGACATCTAAGTCTTTGCACATGCGGTGGCCTTTCCCACCGGGCTTCCTTCAGGCAGCCATCATGGATCACCCACGCTGCAATGCGGGACGTTCGTCATTCGTTCCTCTTGCTGGAGACTCGTCCATCGGACGCGTGCACCCTCCGTGTCTCCATCTCGAGTCAGCGACTGTGGCGGGAGTAGCCGTGGGCAGCGCCAGGCTTGCTGCAACGTGGGGGTGGCTTTCCAAGAGCAGAGCGCTTGGCGCCCTCAGTCACACACCCGGCAGCTGCACGTCTGCAAGGCCCCTTCTCGTAGCCGCAGTTCCCATGTGGCTTTGCGTGTTCCTGTATGTCCGAATCCACTTTACCCAAAACAGTGTAGAATTTCGTCTGAAGGAAAAGTGACCTCAGAGAGCATCCAAGCATCCACTTCCAGCCTTTCATCTTACTCCTTTTTTTTAATATGCAAAAGGACAGGTGTAGGCTACTGACAGGGGACGGAGAGGATGCTCGCGCAGACGCAAGCATGTGGAGAGAGCTGCTGCCGCCGCTGTTTTGCAAAGGGAGAAGGTTTGCGAAAAGCAACACCTGCACAATTCAGGTGAGCAGGGGCGCTGCCTCAGCTATCATCCTAGACATGAAGAAGCTACAGCCGAGAGAGACGGGGTGACTTTGT
The DNA here is from genome assembly GCA_004024945.1 of Uropsilus gracilis. NCBI lineage: Eukaryota > Metazoa > Chordata > Mammalia > Eulipotyphla > Talpidae > Uropsilus > Uropsilus gracilis. The sequence continues at coordinate 23,583 of PVHY01020462.1, read as the reverse complement.
ATCAGGAGTCAGAGGGGAGCACAGTTCACGCAAGTATTCACCCCCCATCTACCCATCTGTCCTTTCAGGATCTATTAGGCAACGACACGTCAGGCAGTGGACGAGGCGCTGAAACCGGAAGCAAACGAGGACAGTCCCCTCCCGCAAAGCATTTGCAGTCGCGCCATGAGGGCGGGGAAGTAAACCGAGACAGTTACCAGACAGTGAAATGCATGCACTGTCCGCACATCGCCACAACTCTCCGGGGAAAGCCGTTCTCGGCCGTTATGGTTTGCACACGCTCGCCTTTAGGTGAAAAGGTGAAACCGGGAGAGCCGACCTGGATTCATTTCCCCCCAGCCATCACTTTTGACATTGTACAAAGTATCACTCAAAAAAACGCCCCAAAACGTTAACCACCAACATGCGGGCTCCCCGAACCATCATAAAGGAAGACGTCTTATCGGCTGCAAAGAATTCCTTCCCTAGATGCGTCTGATTATCACAGCTTTGTTGGGAAACACAAAAGCTTCGTCACACCAAATCTAGTCCTACGCTCCTTTGTGTGAAAGATGGAAACAGTTGCTTAAGAATCAACCAATGACCGAGACCTATAAAATGGATTCTGATACGCAGGTGGTGACACTGAGCAGAGAAGACCAGCTCAGCGTCCAGCGGATGCGGTCAGAAGCTCTGTGGCTATTTCCTGGAGAGAACCATGCAGCTGGGAAGGGCATTGTGGGAAAACCATGTACGCTCGCCGAGGAACAGCTGCTTGCAGTTACTGCGGGTGCGAACCACGCGTTCACCCCATTTTGAGAGGTGGCTTCAAAGGGACAGCCACAAATGGCGTTTTTTCTGGTTTCATCATCAAATTCTACATCTGGTCACGAGAAGAGAAAAACAGTCTTACAAGGGGGGCAGATGACGAGTGAATAGACTGGCTAATAACTACTTGCTGGTTTGGAGATGCCAGAGGAAATTGATTTATTACACCAAGAATCCAGTTCTACAGTTGATGTTTGCCAGTTTTTTTAAATGCACATATGCAGCTATTTCAAAAAAATATGGGCAAAAAGGAAAATTAATTATTAAAATATTTAAAGCAAACATTAGTGAGGGCAAGAAAGGAACACAGCTCAGGCAGACGTGGCGTTGACAGTAAGAGCAGGGCCCCCTCTAGTTACAAAATCTTTACAAAGTTGCTTACAAAGCTTTCACTTCTGTGTCCACTCAGGTTTTGCAGGACAATACAAGTGTTCCCAAATGATGTCAATTACTTTCTCAGCATCTTCCCCTTCCATCTGCCCTTTGCTCTGATTGCCATGCCCACTCTCAAGCTTCCCTGTCCCTAATTGAACAATTGTTTTCTTTTAACATCCGGTTGTGTCTCAAATGAAAGACAAACGATTCGATTTAACTGTATGCAGTGACCACGCGTGTGAGCTAAAACTGGCCAAAAAGCTGCCATTTCTTTTGTCACAGTTCCTGGCTGTAGAAGTAAAGGTTAAATACTCATCAAATCCAAGGTCTCCTGGGCACAGACTCATACTACACTTTCCAGCTGCCCCACCAGTCACAAGGGCCCACATGACTGCTTTAGGCTAATGGAAAGTGGGCAGATCATCCCCAGGCCTGGTTCGCAGAGGTTCTCCTGGGATTCTGGGCATGCTTCCGTTCCATCAACCCACCGAAGAAGGGGAGTCCGCGAACCTGGAGGAAGATGGTACCTCACCAAAGATGGAGCGAGGCTCCGTGTGAGGGCCTGCAGCGGCGTCTGTCAAACATTCCCTGGACTTTGAGGCAGAGAAGAAATAAACGCTGACTATGTTTAGTCACCGAGACTTTGAGATGGCTTGCTGCAGATATTAGCCAACTCTGACCAACAAACACAGTAGTATTTCAAGACTCACTTCTTTTCCTAAAATGTAGGAAAAAGAAATAAGACTCCTTATATGTGAGTCCATTCATAAATGCAACCTTGCAGAAGCTATCACTCCGAGGTGCATTTAGTTCCACGTTTAGTGAAGCCCATGTATTTTAATTGCATTTTTCTGAGGTACTATTTTCTGAGGTACTACTGCTGGACAATACAGCATAAGATTGAAGGTATGTTACCACACCTCATCCACCACCAAGGCACCCATAATCTTCCACCACAGTCTGTTGTGCCCCTTCCCCTTCATGCCTCATTCCCTGACACCCCCCCCCCCCGTGGCTTCAACTCTACACTTAGATCAAACTCGAGTTTGATTTCATTTTGTCTGTTCCTTTGTTTTGTTTCTTTATAGTCTACATAGAAGCGAAATCATCCAGTATTTGTCATTCTGCTGCTGACTCATTTCCCTAGGCATCAACCCCTCCAGTTCCCTCCACATTGTCACAACTGGTAAGAATTCATTTTCTTAAGAGCTGAGCAGTAGATGACCACATCTTCCTTGTCCACTCATCTGTCACTGGCCACTTAGGTTGTTTCCATAACGTGATTACTGTCCATAAGGCTGTGACAGACACAGGTATGTGTATATCCCTTTGAGTCTATGTATTCACATTCTTTGGATTGATACCGAGAGGTGGAATTGCTGGGTCACGTTATATCTATTATTTTTAATATTCTGAGGAACCTCCATACTGCTTTCCACAGAGGCTCGACCTGTCTACATTCTCACTAACAATGTAAGAGGGTTCCTTTCTCTCCACACCTTCACCAACACTTGTTGTTTCTAGTCTTTTTGAGATAGGGCATTCTCACAGGTATGAAGTGGTATCTCATTTTTTTGTGTGTGGTTTTGATTTGCATTTCTTTAATGATCCGTGGTACCGAGCATGTTTTCAAGTCCTTATTAGACACCTGTATACCTTCTTTTGAGATGTGTCTATTTTGGTCCTCTGCCCATTGTTTTGATTGGGTTGTTTTCGTTGAGTTATAGGTAAATTCTTTGTAGTCTTCGATGAGTCCCTTGTGGGTTATATAACGTGGAAATATTTTCCCCCATCAGGGCGCCATTTTGTTTTAATGATAGGATCTTTCATTGTGCCTGTGTCTGATATAGTCTCATTTGTTTATTTGTGCTTTTGTTCCCCTTCATGTTGAGTTCCAAAGACATCTCTGAACCCAGCAGCTGGGAGTATTTTGCCTCCCAGCCACATGTTATATAAAAGACAGTATACACAATTTATGGTTCTTACACTCAGGTTTACATCCAAGTCGTTAATGCATTTGGGGAGATAGTGGTCCACTTTCATTATTTTGCATATGGCTGTCCAGTTTTCCCAGCACCATTTGTTGAAGAAACTCCCCTCTCCATTGTATATTCTTGGCTCCTTTGTAATTAGTCTGTATAAATGTGAGGGCATAAATATTTTACTGGATAAAATTGTACCAATGAATTCTGGGATATCAAGACTATATGCTTAAGGCATAGTATTGCGTATTGGAATTTAACAGCTATCTGCAGGTACTGAACTCTTATGCATTTGGATGGATTGATCCAGCCCCATGGAACCTGGTAAACTGAAGACAGTCAATAAGAAGAAACTGATGAACCTAGAGATTCCTGACATTGGACTGAAATGATCCCAGCAACATCTCCGCCATCTTGGAAGGTTTGACTGGGCTGCCCAGCTTCTTCCTGTCTCCTTGCCTTTTCTTTTTTCCTCTCTCAGATTTCTCTTCCTAAACAAGGTTTGGCAAGTAGAAGCTCCAAGGAAGCCAGTCCTCAGGCAGTGATGTGTCAATATAGGCGAGCAAGTATGTGCAGAAGAAGCCTCAAGCCTCCGGAGTCAGCTAAATGTGGAATTACCCAGAATTCCTTGAATACATTCTACAGCTTGCTGTCTACATTGATCAAATTAATCAGACAATCACCATCCCCACAGCTGAAGTTAATTTAAAACATTCCAGGGATTGTGTAAGTAGTATAGTATTTCTTCATGGGATTCCTTAGTTTCTGCAGAAATATACTTTGCCAGAATTCTTAGTATGCTTGTTTATGGTCAGGTTCCAGGAAACTTCATGATATTCTCCAAGACAAAATGAGAAGTTAAACGTTTTTTTTTGCTGACGTTTAACTCTATTTAAATATTGCCGAACAAACAAAATACATGTTTTTTTCTTAGCAAGGATAACTAGGTCCAGCCATGAGGGTTTTTTCCTTTTGTTTTTTGTTTTGTTTTGTTTTAATCATAGCTCCTGGCATGGCAAGTCCATTGTACCTAAGCGATATGAAGATTCATTCTGGCTTCCCACCCATCCTGGCGATGGAAAGCCTGAGCTTACTGGGTGGGGCCGCTGTAAGGCATGTCACCTCTCCGGCTGCGGCTGCGCAGGTATTAAGGGCACAGCCAGAAAAATGCCCAGGCTGCCAAGCTCTTGGGCACTGGTGCATGTTGACACATCTTCAAATTCCTCACACCACAACTGGTAGGGTCAAGCCTGGCACTTTCTGTTGCTTCCTCGCTTCTCTCATTTATCTTTCAAGCTCAGGAGTTAGGTGGAAATTGGGTACAGAGAGTATCTTAGCTTGGGCAAGTAGCTTATTTAGGGGGTGAAGGGAACATCAGTAAGACAGTAGGGAAGAGAGATGAGGAAGGGAAGGCAGTCAACAAAGCGATCGAAGTCAGCTTGCTTGCTTGCTTGCTTGCTTGCTTGCTTCATTCATTCATTCATTCATTCATTCATTCATTCATTCATTCATTCACTCATTCACTCACTCAAGTGCAGTGAGCCTGGAGAGAATGACAGCAAATGGAGTTAGAGAAGTAGGTAGAAACCAGACCAAGCAGGGCCTTTTATCACACTCTAAACAGAATGGATTTTATTCGTCATCTAATGGAAAGTCACTGAAAGATGCTAAGGAGAAGGCTGATGGCACGTGATCTAAGTATTGGCATGTGGACTGGTGTTTGGGGTTTATTTCTACAAACGAGACATTGTGATTTAAAACAGGTTAGTTATTAAAACACAAATACTGGGTTAACCATGAGCTAACTGCTGAAACTGCAAGTCCTCCTGGTTCCTCTGGGTAAAATATTTACCAGAGAGTGATCTAGTCACCCTTGAGAGATACTCTGGCTCTTAAGTCTGCCACTCCCACTGTTAGGTTTTGGGCAAGTCGCTTATTTCTTTAAAACTCAGGTTACTCATGGGATGTTAGCAATTCTTTACGCTTGGCTGATAATTGCGAGTGGCACGCCATTAACTATCCTCCCCTTTGTTAGCAATAAGACCACCATCCCGTAGCTACTCAGAATAAAGACTACATTTCCCAGGCTTCACTTCTTTGCGACGTGACCATGTAACCAAGTTCTAGCCGATGGGATATAAGCAGATGTGCCCCGGGTGACTTCTAGGACATGACTGTACATTCCTCACACTTATTTCTCATTGCCTGGAATTTGGACCATTTGCCGGAACTCACTGGAAAAGTCATCTTTGACCATGAGGGGGCGCCTTCTGGCGGAGCTTGAAGATGGCAAAGCCTGGGCCCTTAACTCCAGAGAGGCCACACTAGCCCAACTCCACACTTCTACATGAGAGAGAAACACTTGTCTATGTTTAAACCAAGGATCTGGGTTTTCTGTCCCTTGCAGCCAAGTGGAGAATCAAGTGACATTAGTAAAGACATTAGTGAATAATCCAGAAACAGGCTACGATCGCTGATTGCTAATGTCCAGTAGCCCCATTCTGACATCTGCTTAAAACCCCCAAAGTCAAGTGGCTTGTGAGGGCCAGTTTCCAGGTAGCATTCAAGTGGAGTCAAGGTCAGGTAAACCCTGGTCTTTGTTTCGTCGCTCACGCATGCCCTCTCTCTCTTTTCCCCCACCACCTCCAAATCTCCTAATGGTTTTTGTTTTGGTTTTTTTTAAGAGAGACTAGGTCTCGCTATGTTGCCCAGGGTTGCCTTGAACCTGTGGACTCAAGTGATTCCTAGCCTCAGCCTCCCAGTGGCTTGGATTATAGGCACTCACTACCTTGCCAGGCAAATCGCCTAATCTTATGAAGACACCAGTCCCACAGGGTTAGAGCTGCTCAATGAACACATTTTAACTTAATTATGTCTCTAAAAACCTCTCTGCAAATACAACCCTATTTGGAAGCACTGGGATTAGGACTTCAGACATCAATTGAGAGACACAATCCGGCACGTGACACCTTCGGGCGCTCTCCCATCGAGCCCAGAAGTGTTTGTGTCCTGGAACTTGTCACCAGAAGCACAAGTTGCTCAGAGGCATTGCCCTGTTGTACCAGGTCAGTGAACACAGTGACAAAGGTGGTGAACTGCCAGCTGTGCTTCCTGGTGCCCAGTTGCCAGCTCCACCTGTGAACGTGGCGGGCTGCCAGCTCAGAAACCCCTTCCCCAGAAGCCCTCAGCCAGTGACAGACGGAAGGATCATCGCTCTGGCTCCCTTTTCTTCACAGGCAACAGCTACTGTCTCCTAGAATCTCCCAGCAGGATTGAGTGAGTGTGGTAACTTCCTTTTATAACACACTTCCTTTCTCTGCTCCACTTCTCTCCTTCCCTAGTAGGCCTTCTGGGGGCACCTCCCAAATAAACTGTGTACCTTTGAACCCTGATCTCAGAGCCTGCTTCTGAGTGAATGTAGCTTAGAGAGGAAGAGAAAGGTGTTAAGGGTTTCCCATTTTATTCCATGCATGTCCCTTGAGTACGTCAGGCAGGGGTCAAGGTCAGCGGCATCACTGGGGATAGTATGCGAGAAATCACTTAGTCAGCCTCAGCTTTGATGTAGCGAAGTTTTGGGGGAGAAAAACTTTATTATTGGAATATTGAGTATTGGAATATTGGAATGTCACAACTCTTGGAACAAGAGAGTAAATTAAGTGCGGTTATTGAAAAATCATCTAATTTCTTCAAATTTGTCCATCCCTTTGTCAGCCAAACAGACATAATGCCGATTTTTAAGGGTTGATGAGAGGAAATTGATCGAAATCAAGTTTGAAAAATGTTGCTATATATATAGTAGGGGCTTCAAAATATATGCTCGATACCAATATGCTTTATGAAGGCTAGATAATATATTTATTCTTTAGTGTGTTCACAACCTTGATTTGTGTGTATAAATTACATATAAATAGGACTTTAATATCTTCTAGAGCAATGAAACCAACAAAGTAAGGTTGCTCAGGAATGATTTCTATGTTGCTGTTATACATTTCGTGGTTACTATTTCCTAAAACGCTCAGCTTTTGCAGCTTTTAGTATATTTCCACAAATTGTGATTTAAAGAATAAGGAAATGAATGATATGTCAACTATTCACCAATCACTAAAATCATGCTTTAAAAAATAGCCCACGAAACTGAAAACCACACACCCACAGCTCAGGACGCCACAGGAGGCTGGAGAGCGGCATGCCTCAAAGGTGTCTTTGTCTTAATTTCCGGAAGCAGGAATGGAAGCTAATTTCCTTACATGGTTGAAGGGACATTGCAGCGGTGATCAAATTAAGGATCCTGAGATAGGAAATTATCCTGGACTGTCTGGGTAGGACTTGAATCATCACCAGGGTTTTTCTTGGAAGGAGTAAGATCACTAACATTTAGAGAAAAGGCAAGGTGATGAAGGAAGAGGACATTGGAGGGATGTAGTCATAAGCCAGGGATTGGTGGAAGCCCCTAGAAGCTATAAGGAATTGAATGGACTCCCTCGACACCGGCACTGTCGGTACCTTAATTTTAGCCCCATAAGACTCAATGTGTACGTCTGACCTCTAGAGCTGTAGAAGAATGAATCTGTGTGGTTTTTTTTTTTTTTTTTCTGAGACTAGGTCTCACTATTTTTGCCTGTGGAACTGCAGGCTCACGTTACCTGGGGTACTACAGACTCAAGCGATCCCCAGCCTCAGCTTCCCAAGTAGCTGGGATTACAGGTGTGCGCCACCACACCCAGCTAGCTATTTTTTTGGGACTAGGTCTCGCTATGTGTCCCTGGTGGGACTCAAACCGCAATCCCTGGCCCCGGCCGTGGCTTCCTAGGCTGCCACCTACAGGCAAGTGCCACCATGCCCAGTTCTGAATCTGTGCAGTTTTAAACCCCTACATTCCCAACCCGTTGTGACAGTGGCACTTCCTACCGGAGCCGAGAAGGCCCAGTTTTCCACCCACCCACGGTGCGGTTTGCAGAACTCTCCACCAGGCAGACTCAGTAGGAAGTCCACCCTTCACATTATTTTTACTCGAATTTGAGAGAGAAAAGAATATATAACAGAAATACATCCCTAGAGAGAGTTGCTCCAAACCTGAGCCTGAAGAACAGCAAAGGGAGTAACACATTCATACGTTCAAGGCCAAAAGATGCCAGTGTCAGACACTGGAACGCTAGAGGGACATTCAGATCAACAGCGTTCTCGAGAAGGCCCGTTCGACAGGGACAGGATAGCTACGCTTGGCACCGAAAACTTTCTAGAAGCCTTGTTTTTTGAGTGTGAAAGACACAGGGTGAAGTTCATCTCAATAATGCCTTTGATCGAATGTAGTAGATCCACATGCTCCTTTCAACAAGTAACCAGTGCAGAAAGATTAGTGAGGTATTTTATGGCTTTTTTTGCTCTCACACAAAGCCTTCCCACTGTGACACGTACTTCGCACTCATGGTATGTGTCCACATATGGGCTGGCCACAGTTCAAGCGCTCAGTGGCGCACGGGGCTAGTGACTACCAGGTATATTCCATTGCGCCAGGCCAGCCTAGAACCTCGGCCGGAGGCATACAGAAGGATAGGGTGCGTGCCAAGGACCGCTGCATAAGATCAGGGAAGTGCACGCTGTTCATGATTTATTCATTGCATATGGGTTACTTGTCCACTGGGCACTTAGCGTCAGTCAAGAGGCATTCCATTTTCTTTTTGAAATTAAAGTTAATTTTTTTAGATAGCACGTACACACACACGCACACGGACACACACGTGCGCACACACACACACACCGTTGTCTACTCCAAGGTTCTCCCAGCACCCTGTCGCCTGTGACCTATCACCTTAATCTCTTGTGCCCATCCCACCCCCTCCTCCTCCCTTGCTCTAGAGGCATTCCACTTCTAGGTTGCTAAAGTGAGGGCGTAGTATTTCAATGAAAACAACCTGTGCTTCTAGTAGAAACCTCTAGGGAATAGTTAGTTTTCACCTAAGTCGTGACCCCTTCGGATATAAGCCAGGAGACACGCGTCTCTGCAAGGAGAACCTTGTTTCTGGCCACGTGAAGAAGTTGGGATAACTGGGAGTCCAGCGCTGACTTCACGGGAGTCCCGGGCACTCTCAGAAGCTTGGCGGCCAGATAATAAGCACGCGGGCCATGACCCTCACACCGCCTCGCCTTCCACATCTTGGAAACTGTGGCACCCCAGATTTGTCACGTGGATTCTCTGTTTTCATAGTCCTTGGTTTCTTGGGGGGGCTTTTTGGGTTTTCATTTAATTTGGTGGCGCTTTGAAAGTGACGCTTTCCTAATCCCCCCTGTGCATACCGCGGGGCTGTTCTCGAGTGGACTTCCTGGCAGTTCAAGAGGCCGCAGTCCCGGGCAATGTGTGATGACGAGCCTCTGGCATCTGCTTACATTTTTATCATGAAAAGGAAATTGCAATTTGCGATCAGACAGTCCAAGAACCTGGCTGAGTTTTGCTGTTTGAACCTCCAAACCCCTTAATACGGCAACTGACTGAAAGAGGTTTTTTCTTAGAAGTCAGAGTCAGGCTCACCTTTTAGAAGCCTGCACCCGGCCAAGGTTCGGCCTGCTGGGGGTGGGGGGAGGGGGCTGACAGTGCTGGGGGTCCTTGCTCAGCTGGAGGCGATTCTGCACCCCTTCTCCCACAGGGGACCTGGGGTGTCAGCCAGAGACGCTGGGGTTGTCAGAACTTGGAGAGGGGGTTACTGGCATCTAGTGGGGAGAGGTCACTAAAAAGTCAACACTGGCGTGGACAGCCCCCCTCCCCCCAGTAACAGTCTAGTCCAGCCCAAAAGGTGGCTGATGCTGCAGTGGAGAAAGCCCGCTCCCGCGCACAGGGGAAGCAAGACATCGCCATTAGAGAAGCCCGGAGGCTCACCCAGCGGCCAAGACCCCAGAGGCTGCCCGCCAGCCCCACCAGAGCGGACCTGGGCCAGGCTGCCCGGTCTCAGGGGCGGCTCCCTCGCGCACTGGCTGTGCCTCCCGGGGCCAGTCACTTGACCGCTCCGTGCCTCCTCTTCCCGCCCCGCCGCAGAGGCTGGGCACGCTAGTGGCCGCCACCACCCGCAGCGATGGGCTGGCCGCGGCTGCTGCCCCGCGTATGGAGCACAGCGCCAGGCCCGCGGGAAGCGGTGCCAGCTTGCGGCTGCTAAGGGGCTGCGCTGCCCTCGGGAAAATCCATGCCAGGGCTTCGCGGAGCTTGTGGGCGGTTGGGAAAGGGCGTGGGATTCGTGGGGTCGCGGCTGTCACAGCCCAAGGCTGAGGCGGTTCCCTCAGACCAGCGCCTCCTCTCTGCTCCTCCACCTGAACGGGGCAGCCGCCCGGCAGAGGCGGCCCTGGGTCGCCCCCAGTTTCTGTCCCGAGCGGGCGCCCTCCGAGCGGGCGAGCGCGCGGCGTCCAGGCACAGACGCCCCCTCCTCAGACCCGCGCCCGCCAGCACCGCGACGCCCGAAGCCCCCCGCGCGAACACCGCGAACGCCCGGGCGACCGCCCCCGCCGCGCGGCGCCAGAGCCTCCCTCAGCCCCGGCCCGCGGGCCCGGCCAGGTGCGCGCAGCCTTGGCGAGGAAGCGGGTCCCAGCCCCGCCGCGGCGCCGCGGGAAGGAGCGGCCGCCGCTCGGGCGGCGCCGGGGGGGAAGCCGTCGCGGGGGCGCGGACAGCGGGCGCACCCCAGCTTCCCCGCGGGCGCGCCTGGACGGGCGGGGACGGGCGGGGGCGGGCGAGAAACGGCCCCGGGGGGCTGCGGCCAGCCCGCCACTCACCTGGCCGCGTTCCCGAGTCCGCCTGCCACCCCGGGGAGCAGCAGCGCCAGCCCGACAGCCCAGGGCAGCTGCATCTTCGCGGTCTCGCGCCGCCGCCGCCTCGCGCTCCTCCTGTGCGCCCCTGGGCAGGGCAGGGCGGGGCGGGGCAGGGCAGGGCAGGGCAGGGCAGGGCAGGGTGGGGCAGGGCAGGGCAGGGCGCGGCTCGGGCGCAGCAGGGTGGCCGCCTCTGCTCGTGCGGCGCGCTGCCCGCGGGCGCGGAAGAGAGCGCTGCCCCTGCGGGGTGCGGGCGGCCTCGGGCGAGGTGGGGGCGCCCTGCGGAGCGCGCGGCGGCTCCTCGGCGGGGCGGCCCGGCCGGGTGCGCGAGCGAGGGCGGGGCGCGCCGAGCACATCTGGCGGACCCGCCTCCTGCAGGACCCGCGCGTCCTCCGCGCTCCGCTCGCCTGGGGACTCGAATCCGTCACTTGGGTCAGAGGCACCGCGACGCCACGTCTGTTCGGGACGCGGACCAGGTTCCGTGTTCCCTGTGATGGGGGAGGGGGGGCTCCGGGATGTAGCCGAGCCGTCCAGGCCGGCGGCGAGGACGCTGGGCGAGGAGGACGCTGGCAGCTGCTTCTGCTCCAGCCACTGCAGACCCCGGGCCGCTGCAACAGGAAGGGGACCGCTTGCAGGCCACCGAGTCCTGGCAGCCCCTTCAGCGGGCACCTGCCTCGGCGTGGTCCCGCGGGGCCGCTAGAGGACGCTGTAACGCGCGCTGCTCACCAACGGTGGCCGGGGACGGGCAGCCCAGGATGGCGCGCAGGCTCGCCAGCCAGCCCAGTGTGCAGTGCGCGGGGCCGTCCCGGCCGTTCCAAGCCAGGCCGCCGCGCCAGGAGGAAGTGGCCCAGGCGGCCAGAGCCCCGCCGTCCAGCCGCAGTGACCGCCGTCAGCGCAGACGCGAACGGCGGCCGCCACCGCCGGGGGGCATGTGCGCGCGACCTCCTGTCTTGTTGTGACAACGCGCTCTGGCTGGACGGTCGGGCTCGCCTTCCCCCCCCCCCCCCCCCCCCCCGCCCTTCGCGTCCCTTGGCTTCACAGCGACAGAGCCGCGAGCCCAAGGCTGGCTCTGGACTTGGCCCTGACTTGCTTTGGTAAGAAGCCCAGGGCCAGAAGCTCCTGAGGGTGCCGGCTGGGGCAAGACCCGGCATCGCCAGCTGCCCAGCCCGCCCTGCCGCTGCCCAGCCCGATGCCCGCGCGGGCTCAGTCCAGGCCACATCCTGCCCAGCTGCGCAGGTGGAGGGTGACAGCTCGCTCGGCGGCTGCAGCTCTCTGACACCCTTGAGACCTGGTGCTGGGAAGGGCACGAAGAAGGGGGAGGCGCGGGAAGCTTGCCTTGCTGTAAGCTGGCTTCGCGGCCATGGGATGGGCATCGGCCTTCACTCTCGCCAGGGAATGGGAGAAGTCGGGGCTGCGGGGCGCCGAAAAGAGATGAGAGCTACGCCTTAGCTGAAGCAACACCTTCATCTACCCTCGCCCATGGTTATTGGCGAGTCTCTTGCCTGTGACGGGCAGCCCCGAGCCTGCCCACCGGAGAGACGTGTCCCTGAAGGAGAAAGGCGTTTACCCCACAGGTGTTTTGCTGCTGGATAATGAACCCCCATCCTCCTGCTCCAGGTGCCACGTACCGCGGGATCCTGGGGTTTTCCCTCGCTGCCGCCGCCTTGCAGCCACTCCTTCACCAGGGCGTTGAAGGGGCTTGGAGTCCCTGGTGAGCGGTTCAGCACATGCTCGCTGAGTTCCGGTCTATGACTCAAGTTCGACTCTGGCTTAGATGGTCTCAGTCTGTCCGTCCGTTCTTCTTTTCCCCAACCGCGGCTTCCAGCGAGGGGTGGGGACGAGTCCTGCTGCAGCCGCGCTGGGCGGCGCTTAGCTTCATGCTGGCAGCTTGCCGGTGGCCTCCGCGTCCTTGGCGAGTAAGCAGCTAGGCCACGGAGCTGCTCGGGGCCCGCAGCGGCAGGCATCGTTCTAGCACTTTCCACGGGCCATCTTACGAGACACCCACGGCTCCCTGGGCGGGGATCCTTCAGTCCCTGACTGGGCGGGGGGTGGGTCAGGGGCCACACAGCTTGCCCGAGGTCCCTCCAACAAGTGTGCGACTCTGGCTTGGAAACTGGGGTTCTCCTGCCCTGGGCTCCGCTCGCTCGGACAGAAACCCCCCTTTTCTCACCTTCCTCTTCTGCGACTGCAGATGTCAGAGGTGTCTCATAAACAAGGCAGTGGATTATCTCCTTGAGGCGTTGCCAACACCTGCGCTGGCGTCAGAGCCAGCGGTGGTCACTGAAAATGCTCCAACGGAAAGGCAGCACGTACGTTGAGAGGGAGGCAAGGGTTCGGCAGCACGAACTGGGCCCCGGCGGGGTCCTTCGAGCAGACGGACGACGGCGTTCGCAGGGCGGAGGTTTTCCCCACAGGCAGACCAGAGGCAGGCACGTGAGCAGAAGTCATGTGTCCGCAGACAGCACGGGCAGAGGGGCAGGGACTGTAATGGGAGGGGAAGGGAAAGGGAACCCCAGCAGGTGTGCGTCACCTTTGGGTGCCGCTGGAGCGTCATCTTCCCAGGCGTCTCCCAGAGTCAGCGGAAACGCGCATCTCTCACCCAGAAGGCCAGAGAGTTGGGGTGTTTGGGACCATGTGCAGTCACCACCTGAGGCTGCTGGGTCGAGAATTTCGGTCCGCTGAGGGCCCAGGGTGGTGGCGGCCAGAGCATCAGCCCCACTGATGCCAACTGGACCTTGGGAGCTTGTTTGGAGGTTGTAGCGGGGCAGCGCAGCTACTCGTACACCCTCGGCCGGAGAACGGCCCGTCTCTGCTCAGGGAAGGCCGTCTTCCTCAACCGAGCGCGCAGCTTCTGGACGGACAGACGCACACGGAGAAGTGAGGGAGGAAGGGGACACCCGCCTAGCCAGCCAGATCAGCCGGATCAACCCTGGTGATCAACGTGTGACACATGTCGCAGCCAGAGCGCCCGCACATCCACGCCGATGCCAACTGGAACGGGCAGGCCTGGGGCCAGACATGGGATGGGCACAGATTGGCTGCTGCCTAGTATCTGCAAACGGAGTTGAGATTGTTTCATGCACGCCGCTGCTCCCCAAACTTTCAGATCCAAATCACTCCCTCCTCTGAATGGACCCTTGTCCTCAGAAGTCCTAACTCAGCATCTTTAGCCTACAACATGGGGGCCATCCTGTCCCCCCAGCCTGGAGCTACGTTGTGACGGCGTCATGCGTCACATCGATTGTCACTTTCCAGTGTCAGTTTCAACATTTTCACCCGGTTTCTGCCTTTGCGTTTTTCGCAGAGCTGACTCCTCTTGCGTAGGGGTAGAGCAGGTGATGAGTGTTGCAACAAGAAACTTCCAGAAGAGGTCTGAGTCTCCTCAGCCAACGCACCTGCGAATTCCCGGGGGTGCTGTGGACAAAGGCGCCATCAGGAGGTCTGCGAACAGACGGGCCCCGGACAGGCTGTGTCGCCAGGTGAGAAGATGTGGCGTAGCAATGGCCACGTGGAAGCAGGTGTTTCTAATAAGCAGGCCGGCGCCGCGAACTTTGAAGATAGGTGTTCTAGAAGGTGGGGCTCCACCCGGCGAAGGAAACGTAGCCTTTGATCAGACATAAAATTGTCCGCACCTTTTATGGGGCCACGTTTCCTTTCCAATTTATTTTCACTTAGCCCCCTGCGTGGAGCAGGTGCGATGGGATGGGTCTGTGTTTCCAGGATATCGACACACAACACACACCGAGAGCCTGCCGCGCTGACTGTGGTTCTGAGATCCCAAGTGATACTGAAATACCAGCCCCAGAAGCAAAGCCTGCTGGGATGAAAGGGCTGGGCGGGCCGGTCCAGGGCAGCTTTCAGGCGGCAAGGCCAGCACCAGTCACCCGGGGGCCTCCGGAGGTGCGGATCCGGGCTGTGTGGCCTACGCTGAGGCTGTCCTGGAGCACCGTGGGGACCCCAGGGAGCACACACGCTCGTCTGGGAACTGTTTAGGGAGCACGTGGGGATCATCCCAGAGGCTTTGACGCTACTGACGCCTGGACCCACCTCCAGGCCGTCTAGTCCGGGCCGTGGCCGGACGTGCTGACGTTGAGAAGCCCCGCCTGACGGAAGTCAAGACCGACAATCCTTGATCTGGACCAACCCCGAGACCTCGCAACGACAGGCGACTGCCTCACCTGAGGCGCACCTGCCTCACAGCAGGCTCCTCGCGCAAGGTCACACGCACCCGAGCCCCCGCAAACCTCCTGGTGCATTCTCCGCCACCACCCCCACCAAGAGAGGAAAACGGCCCGTCTCACCTCTTCATCTCTTGTGGCAATGGCCACCTGGCAACAAGCTCTAGAAATTCACTTTCCTTAATCCGCCTCTTAACATGTCTCCTTGTTCCACGACAGGAGGGAATGGAGACGTGCGAGGCTTGCAGCGAAGACACAGCCAAGCTCTAGAGGGGAAGGGGGGTCTTGAGATTCTGAGGCCCATGAGGCTTTTCTTCATTTGACCCCCATTTCTAGGTCTTTAGGGTAGAAGGAAAATCCCAGCTCCGTTCCCTCTTCCATCCTCCTCCCCACACACCATCCCTCCCTTCTCTATTGCTTCCCTTCTTCCTCGTTGAAACACTGATCTGGAACCTTCGACGGTGGGAGGCCCGGCGCTAAGCGGTGGGACTGCTTCATGGAGACATAAGCGCCGGGCGTCTCCTGTTCCCCTCGACCTGTGCTTCTTGGACCCTCTGCTCTTCCTTAACAACGTGACTCTTGGGGGGAACGTGTGAACATTGCAGATACCCAGGGAAGAGAAAGACGTGGCTGTTTCTGGAGTGATTATTACAGGAGAGACATATTCTAGAGTAACAACGTGCTCTTGACAGCACCTGAGTAAGGCAGGCACTACACCGTTGACAGACGAGGAAGGCGAAGCTCAGAGCAATTAAGCATCTCATCTAAGGTCACCTGTCAACGTCTTGGAAAGAACAAAGATTTTGAAGTCAGATGTCACTGAAGATGAATTGTGTCACGAGGTTTCAGTCTTCATAACAGGGACTCATAGCCTGGGGTGTGTGTGTGTGTGTGTAGGGGTTATGTCAACAGTGAATAAAACCGTGTGTGTCGGGAATGTTCTGGTGAAGGGCGACACAGCTTGTTCTGGTTTTTAGGGGCACCTGTGATATAGTGCAACCACCCTGTTTGTGACGCCAGTCGCAGCGGCAGCATCCCAGACCTGCGTCGGTTCTTTATTGGTTCTAGCAGTTACACAGGCTCCCCAGGCAGGACAGGGCCAGGGCCAGGGCCAGGGCCAGGGTCAGGGCTCAGGGGCCCTGGGAGGCAGGTAAGTACCCCAGGGCCCCCAACAACCTTCATACTTTTCTCTGGTCTTTCTCTCTGGTGTTTTCTTCACAGTCTCCCTGTGCTAAGTTCGCCTCTCTCCTCCCCTGTGCTCTCTCACCCGGCCTGACACCACCTTTTATCCTTTTGCTCCCAGGCCCAGGTGAGCCCACTCACGCATGCGCATACAATCATGGGGGGGTCAGGCGTACACAATCATGGGGGGGCACAACACCACAGGTGCTGATCATAGAGGCTAAAGGCGGAAAAGCCTGACCGACTCACTTTCCCTGCAAAGACCATTTAAGTGTCAGGATCGGATAGAAAAGTCCCCTCGCCGGCGAGTGAAATCTCATCCACATCTTAGGTCCCTTGAATTTGACCAAATCCCTAAGTTCCCGGCTGAAGACGTTCCACCACCACGGGCTTTGCTCTTTGTCTATTGGGAGGAGGAGACTCGATCCGGCCACCTCCTTCCTGGGTCCCTGTGTCAATATCCTGGGCTATTTCCCTGTTCCCCACAGATTGACATCGCTTGAATCGCAAGGTTGTCCATTTTCTTTTTTTGCTACATAAATCTTCTACCGTGATTTGTGAAATCTGGGCAACTCAGTTTAGATGGGCTTCAAAGTAAAGCCTCTCAGTGTCACTTTAACTTGATTTGGGGAAGTTTGCTCAAGAAATGGTCCGTTGAAATTGAAGCTACAAGAATGAAAATAGCCAAATTTGTGAAAACAGAGTTCTTTCCTGTTTTTACATAGGCACCTCCCTTTTTTCAAGAGTTCTCCCATACGGCTTCCAGACTTCCAGACTCATGGCCTTGAACAAACATTTATTATCCCCTTGCCAATCACATGCAGGCCACTGTGTTCGGCTGGGATAGAAAGATGACTAAGGTGTAATCCCCTGCCCTGGGTGACAGAAAAGTAAATATATGATGCGAATTGATGGCAGAAGTGTTAACAGAAGTACTCAGGGTACTTCTGTAGCAACAAGGAAGATCGATGCTTTGTGCCCTGCACATCTAAGTGTTGCTGTTCATCCCGTTTCCATGAGTCGCTTTCGGCAATGACTTTTAGATGGTAAATCTAAACCATGTGGTACAGGGTGGCCATTATTGCTCTTTAGGAAGTTACTGCTGGTAAGGGATGTGAGAGGCAAAAGTGAGAGATGGAGAAAGAGGAGGAAGAACTCGACAAAGCACCAGCCTCTGTCTTGTGTGATCATCTCACGGGCTGATGCCATTTGCCAAGCACATGCGAAGGCCACACTGGCCTGCAAATTCTCATCTCCTGCCCAGACTTCTGTGCTTCCCTAGACGTGTGCCTTCCCCCTGTTTTTTTCATCAGACTGCCTCCACGGGGTTCTCTGCGGACCTGCTCCCAGGTGCTTTTCCACCCAGGCCTGTTCTACCCCCTCCCTAAGCCCCCACCCCTGTGTCAAACAGGGCCTGGAGCAGTGGGCCAGAGGGATCTGGTTCTCTAGCACCCCCATAACGCCTCCACCTGACTCCTCTTTCTTCGGTCACCCGGATGAAGAAGACCCTGGGGAGGACTGAGATCTTCAGGGGTAGCAGAGCCACAAGACAGAAGGAACAGGGACCCATGAGTGCCCTGAACCGCTGCATGGGTGAGAATGCAGCTTTTGTTGGGTTGAATCACCAAAATTGGGGGGGAGGGGCTGTTGCTACTGCCATTGGGCTGCGCTGACCGTCACACAGGAGCGTCTACCTCTGCCAGCTTCGGCAGAAAGGAAATGTATGGGCAGGACATTGAGCAGCTAACAGCAATGACAGGGAGGTTCAAGTTCAATTTGGAAAACGGACAGACACCAAGGGGCACAGGAAGCCAGAAACACCGCAGGATCAGACTGGCCAGTGCCGCTGTGGCCGCTGCCGAGCTGCTGTTTCTCCGTGGGAGCCACTGACCACAGAGCTGTGGGAGTAGCTGCTCACAGGGCCTTGCTCGCGCCTCGCGTCAGCTTCCGCACTTCAGACCCTGCCGGCCGGTAACGCCCGCACCTCTGTCTGGGGGCTCTGTCTGTACTCACTGATGGCAGTCCCGAAACCACAGTGGACAGGGGTCTGGTGGCTCAATACCCAGCTCCCTTGGTCCTTCTTGGGAGAAGCCAGCTGCGTCCCCACAGGCCCAGCGCTGCCCAGTTGGGACGAGGGAGCTCTACATGCCTAGTGGTGACTGGCTCAATAACTTGCCCTTTGGGGGGTCCCAGCTCTCCCCTGCTTCCCACCCCCTCACCCATGTTCCCTGGGACCACCTTCTGGAGACCAGCGGGTGTTCACTTGCTCCTCTCTGGAGACCCCTCAACCCTCCGCTCCTCAGCAAGACCCTCTACACTCTGGCAGAAACATTGTTCACTTGACCTTTGACTTATGCCTCATGGCAGGTTCCGAAGGGCGCCCCTTTGCCCCTGTAATGTGGAGTCGCCTGCGGGTGTGCACGCGGAGAGAGGATGGGGGCAGCGGGGTACTTGACTCTTCCGTGGACGGGGAAGCAGCCATTTTCCTCATCCGACTACAGCTGTGGAGATAAACACTTCTGTCCAAATGCCAGCTCCTGGCCTGGGCCCACCCCTTCCTCTCACGGGATCTGTCAGCATGTGGGGCCGTTCGCATGGTGTGAAAATGAGACCATAAACTTCGTTCTCGGTGCATCCAAGCAGACTCTAAACTCCCCACCCGACGGACTGACGATGTGTTCTATAAATCTAGGATTTCCTTCCTTTGTCAAACTCATCAGACACTTGGATGGAAGGGGCAAGAACTTGTGTCAGAAATGTACGATTATTCTATATTTTCTATAGATAGTTATCATGGCTGAACAGAAACAGAAGACAGAACAGAATATTTGCTGTTGCTAAGTGATCTTTAGATGATGAAAATAAGATACCTCTCTGTTGGCCCCTGGACTCCATTGAGAAAAGTGAATGGTTCAAACCTTTCAGGTATTTGCATATATTCAGGAATGAACAGCATGACGCAGACTGCGCTTGAAGTTCACTGTTAAAAGCTGATTTTGGTTGTTGTTTCCACAAAGGTTTCCTAGCACAGAGAACAGAGGAAAGCTCCTGCTCTGAGTTTCCTTACGTGGGGGTTCATAAACAGGCAAATAAGCCAACAAGCAATACAACTTGTGCTTTTCGTTGCAGGAGGATTTTTAAAATCGGTTTCACATCGTGTTACATAAACAGCCCTCTTTTTTCCTATCGTTCAGGTTATTTTTTAACTTTTTTTTTATCCAAGTAACATTGCATTCTAATCTTATAAGTTTCAGTCAGCATCATTGAGCATCCACATGTACATGTTACATTAAGTTCGTTACTTTGGCTTTATAATCCTGGAAATACAAGATTGGCTATTTTGATGACGTCACTGATCCACAAGCAGTTTTCTGCATCATTGATTGGCAACTTTGGCGACGTCACTGATCCACAGGCTTTCTGCATCCTTGATTGGAAGCATATTTGCTTTCTCTAGCCTTTCTTTTTAAAAAAAATTATTTTTAATTGATTGCACACACACACACATATATTTTACATCATTGTCTGTCCCGAGCTTCTCCCACCACCTTATCACCCACAAACCATCATCTTAATCTCTTATGTCCATTCCTCCCTCAATTTTATCCCCTCCCCTTCACTTGCTCTATGCCTCAGTTCTGTTGACAGTTTGTTGGTTTTAACTCTTTCTTGTCCTTTTGTTTGTTTTCCTTAGATTCTAGTCTAGCTTTCAAAGCAACATTTCACAAAAGATTTGTGTGTGTGTGTGTGTGTGTGCGCGTGCGTGCGTGATAACACATCATTCATTGGTCTCTTTTGGATAAACGGGGAGGGGTGTAAACGCCAGCCCGCGGCCTTGCAGCTGTGACACTGGCACCTATGCAAGACATCTGCCCAAAGCGTCCTCTCACCGAACCCTGCTCGATCAAGAGATCATTTGGTTCCAGGACCTGACTAAGATAATCCAAGTCCAGCCTCCAGCCATCAAGCAGCACGAGATACTCCCTCCCCAGGGACCAGGGGGACTGTGAGAAGAGCAGAGGCCTCTGCAGGTGTGCCGCTCTTCGGCTTGGGGAACACTCTCACTCCAGTTCCCTCTTGCTCGGGGTGACATGAACCAGAGACCAGACTCCAACCTCCAGCGGGTGTCACCGGGATGTCAAGGATATTAATGCTGCTGAGGAGCGCCTCGCCCGGATGACGTCACCCTGAGCTTCCCATGACCCACCTTCCCGGAACGAGCATGCCGAGCACGAGTTTATGAGCTCACCTAGAGCTGGACTTCCGAGACTGGAAAATGAAGCCATCCATCTAAAATGGCTGCTCACTCCCTGGGAAGTTGACTCATGTAGGGCTGCACGTTGCCACCAGTCACGAGTGGCCAAGGGGGATACTTTTAGGGCAGGCGATGTTCAGAAAGTGTCTTTGGAGTCACATGGAAGGGCAAACAGGTCTGTGCACACCTTTGGAGGAGCCGGGTCCAAGCTGGTGCCCGTGGTCGATTCGCTCTGCGGCCTCACCCTTTCTTCACCTCGACTTGATTGGAAGCCAACTGAGAGCACTGGGCTCTGTTCTTTAGAATTACTATTAGTTCTGGAGTTTGGGAGTCAAGTTTCACTCTCCCAGTGACATTTTTGATTAGCCTAGCAAATAGCTCTGCCTTTTGGAAGACCTAATTATCCGCATAATGACCCTATAAAGCCAGTATGTATTGCAAGAATTCTGCTAATGCTTCCTAACATGAAAAGCTTATTAAAGGCACATCCTGTGTAGCCTTCTGTTTTCTATAATAAACCCACTAGGTCTTTATTTCTCAGTTATATAAACTCCTCAGCAGATCAAGGGGAAAACTCAATCAACAGAAATAAAATCAAACGTTAAAAGGTATCAAAGCATGATGACCAGACGAGAGCATGGTAACCTGAAATCCGCTGGAGCAGTGACCTGAGAAATACAGCCTCGGGGTCTGGAGAAACAACCTGTGACAGACTCAGTTGACTGGTCTGTAGCCCAGTTTCTCTGGGAATCTTCCTCATTCTGTCTTCTGTCACGTCAGGCCATGTACGACCATCCATGACAGCCCACCCGGAACACCAGGGCACGTAAACCCTTAACTTCCTGTTGGGGGCGCTCAGCCTTTGGATATGAATTCGCTGAGTCAGCACCGGTGCTGCTACACCCTGGGGTCCTGGTTCCCTGAGCGCCTCCTTTCATGGAGCAATGGCTGGATGCGTTCCCATTGCCTGCTTTCAGTATGGTGGTGACAAGAGAGGCAGTCAGGTCTCAGTGAAAAGCAATTGCGTTTAAATCATACCCTTCCTGGTTTTGTGATTCAAGCCTTTCACGTCTTTGAGCTATTTTACTGCTAGTTAGGTGACTGGCAGCAATGCAAGATCATTTTTATCTAAGGACCTGTGCGTCCTGTCACCTGGAGGGCCACCTGGCTTCCTTCTCCCACTGTGGAAGGGGCCAGTTTTGTCACCGATTGTCAGTTCGTTGTCATATTCCTGCTCTCTAGATGTGCCTGTTCGCTGGTTCTCTTTAAACTACCTGGAATATTTTAGGCCGGGCATGGTGGCTCGTGCCTGTAAGCTTCAGTCTATGAAACGGCCGGGGCTAGGGATCGCAGTTCGAGTCCTGCCTGGGGCCTGTAGCGAGACCTAGTTCCAAAAAAATAGCTGGGCGTGGTGGCGCGCGCCTGTCATCCCAGCTACCTGGGAAGCTGAGGCTGGGGATTGCTTGAGTCTGTGGTACCCGGGCAATGAGAATAGCGAGACCTAGTCTCAAAAAAACAAAAACAAAAACAAAAAAATACTACCTGGAATATTTTACTAGTTCCCACAGTCACGAGTCAATCAAATCCTTAACAGGTGTTTGTTTCAGTCTTTATGAGAGTCGTGATTTTGCCTTTCTGGAAAATTTCTTTAAACTTAATCTTTAATCAGAGCTAATTGATTTAGTTTAAGTATTTTAAATATATAGTATAAACATATAGAGTGTAAAATATAGATTTAAAATATGGCTCTTCTTTACTTATGGGGTACTGGCTTAATAACGGAAACATTTCCATTTGCTGTTGTTCTACTTTTTATTATCTTTATGAACTTGGATTTCTGAACTAGTTTGGTTTTTTTTTTTTTTTTTTTTTTTTTTTTTTTTTTTTTTTTTTTTTTTTTTTTTTTTTTTTTTTTTTTTTTTTTTTTTTTTTTGGTCATAATTTATTTCCACTTATCTCCAGTAGCTGAAAAGGGAACAAACTATCTCCCCCTCCCAAATGTATTCAGATAGGAACAATAAAATTGAACTAAAAGATGAGTGTATCGGGACCTCCCATGTTGACAGGGGAGGGGATAGTAAAAGTGACATGGCAATGATGGGGGTGGATTGACTTCTCATCACAGTAGATTAAAAACAACTAACGTAATAGGAGGAAAGGTTATTCTTCCTGTCTCAGGTGGGTGTTTTCTTTCCAATAAGAAACAATTGATTCACTTCTCAGACAGATAAGGCTGCCCACCAATTTCAGTCAGTTACAGGATGCCTCCTCTGCCCAACTCCAGATGCCAATCTCAAGTTCAGACTGTCTCCCTGACAAGTTGTAAGCCAGAGGTGCCAAAGACCTCCTCCTTGGGTTCAATTAAGTTGCTAGACCGGCTCACAGAACCCAGAGGAACGTTTTACTCACTAGAGCACCGGTTTACTTCAAAAGACCATAACCCAGGAACAGCCAGACAGAGCTGCGAGCCGCAAGTGTGGGGTGAAGGCTCGCTTTGGTGGGCTCACTCTCCAGCCCAGCTTCCTTGCCTGGAGGTGGGGGGTAGCTATTTTGAAAGCATGTGTTTTGTTCTCTAAACCAGCCCCATCCCGAGGTGCATTCAGAAAGTCACTCCATTAACATAACGAGACACATTTACAGGTCTGAGCACAGGAAATGCCAAGGCTTTTAGGGTCTGTTCTAGGCTAGAGGATGCCTCACCAGACTGTCTCATCATCTCACAGGATCACAGCACCATTTTATCCTGTGGATACAATCAAGGCAGTTTTGTGGGTGATTTAGGCTCAGATGCCCTTTCTTGGAGGTGGGTGACCTGGATTTGCTCACGTGGGCTAAACAACTGGGGGCTTTTGGTTTAGCACTGAAGGCCCCGCCCTAGGAAAACCCTCAATTCTGGGCAAACTGGACCAATTGGTCACCCAAGGCTTGAGTGACTGACAAAGGCTAAAAACAGCGAATGCAATGATGCGAAGTGATCAGTGATCTCTGTATGTAGCAGCGAAAGCAAGCGCTCTGGACT
>PVHY01020461.1:0-25528 GCA_004024945.1 Uropsilus gracilis | reverse complement strand
ATAGCAAGACCTAGTCTCTAAAAAAAAAAAAAAAAAAGATGATAATTCCTACAGAAAACTGAATTCCTTTACTCTCTCCAAGCTCATCCCTCCTTGTTTCCTGATTTTTAAAGCATCCCAGGTCACAACTTTAAACAAAAGAAGCCAAGTCAACAACAGGCCCAAATCAGTGGCAAATTCTCTGAAAATTGAGATGGAAACCCTCTCCCCAGGAGGCTGGAAGACAACAGAAGAGGATCAGGCCTGGCACCTGGTAGGGCTGCCCTCTCTGGAAATGCACCAAGCTTTCCTGAGCCATGAAGTCATAGTGAAAGTGGGTTACCAAAGAAAGGATTACAGGCCTGCTTCTCTCTCCGAAACAGTTCCTTTGCATTTACCTTTAACCTTAACTGGATACACTTATCTGCTTGATTCTCTCTCCAAAGCAGGCTACACACTCTTCATTAGCATTTTCACTGATCACCTTTACCATTGATATACAAAAGCCAGCCAGCTGCTCTCTGCTTTCAGCTCCAAAAACTGCAGAAAAGAAAAACTTTAAAACACAGTTTAAACTTTCCACTCATGGGTTCTTAGCACCATCCCCAGCAGGAACTCCACGGTGCCAAACCAGCAAAGTTCACTTTCTTCTCAGGCCTAACTTTTGCACGGCCTCTTTCAGACACAAATCAAACTCGGCAAAACAAACTCCACAGAGTTCTAATCTGCAAACTCCTTAACTGCATTCAGCACACATGCTGCCAGCCTGGGTCAGCCAAGGGTTAAAGGCCCTCAGTGGCCACATGGCCAAGCTCACATGGCTCACATCTTTACAAGATGGCTGATTCCCATCTCTCCTCCATTGAACCTCTCTCTCTATGCCTTCTCCATATTGGAATCCCAATCGAATGGAATCTCGAATCCTGAATCGAATCCTTCTCTTTGTTTGCACACCCTTTATATACCCTGATTTCCTGCCTTCCAGGAAATCTGTTTCACTTTGACTATTTCACTTCTTTCTTCCCCCTGCATCCCCCTGAAGGGAAATTCCAGCTAAGGTCATTCTCCCATTTTAACATTACCTGTCCTTGAATCTGCAATCTTAAACAGGAGGGGGGGGGCACACCCTATCAATAGGTGGTGTCTACACAGATGGAGTAAGGAGACAACCAGCAGGACATTAAGCTAGTATATTGGAATTAATTAATTAATTAATTTTATTTTCTTTTTAAGAGACTGGGTCTTCCAATGTTGCCCAGGGTTGTCTTGAATCCATAGATTCAAGTAATCCCCATCTGTAATCTGGGATTACAGATGAGCACCACCATGCCCAGGTGGTATCCTGGGGTTTAATCTCTACAAAACTATAGTTCAGGGGAGGCTGGGATGCTCCTTTCTATTGCCACAGGAGTATTTACAATCTAAGTTCTAAAGGGACTATTTTTCCAGTTCAACGCTTTATTTTGCTTGCACAAGTAGTTCTCTGACTGAATTTAAAAACAACAAAAAAATTTTCTGACAAAATGTCTGAAGCTATTTTTCTCTTGCAACGCTTTCAAGGGCCACCATTAGCAAGCACATCCCCCCAGCCTGGACATAAGCACTCCATCCCTGTTTCCAGCAGTAATTTATTTCAGATCATTGTGCTGTTTGAGTGTGTTTTGTGATAGGTGCTCTGACACCTCAGATGGCAAATTCCAAGCTCTTCTGGAAACTGTTTTGCAAAAGAGAAACAGCCACGAAAACGGATTACCAGGGGGAATTTTGGAAGCTGGCCACCCAATTAGGCAACTTCTCTTCTCCAAGGACCTGTAACTTGTGTTCACAGTTTCAGTATTTATATGGACACAGCTCTTGAACACTGACATTTTTAAAAGAAATCAAGTGGGGCTCAATGAAAGCCACTGAGACCAGGACCTCCCCCACCCCCAGTCACTTCACAAGTAAGATTTGCAAAATGGAGGGGAAAACATAGATGTGGTCATTCTAAATTTAGGAAATGAAGAAGGACAAGAGAGAGGAGAGGGGAAGAAGATTAAGGGAGAGAGGGAAGGGGAAGGGGAAAGGGAAAGGGAATTGGAGGAGGAAGGGGAAAGAGGTAAGGGGAAGGGGAGGACAGCTTCTGACTGAAAATTGATTTTAAAGTCCTGGGATGTCTATGGTGCTGGAGGGAAGGAAGCTATGGGGCAGAATCCATAGCATAGGCATAGTCAGTGTTGTCCCTGCCTGGTAACCAGCAGGAAGGACAGTGGTGCTTTTCAATCACACTGCTGTTCTCTCAGCCAAGTGAAGAGAATGAAGGCTTCAGAAGCAAAAAGATTTGAGTTCAAGTTCTGTTTTCTGGTTAAGTGAGCTGGGTGCTGTTCCTTAACCTCTCTGGGTCTAGTGTCCTACCCAGAGATGAGATGAATGCCACCTACTTGCAGATTCAGAATAATGGACATCAAGACTGCCTGTGATAGCTCTCATAGTGAGATTCCCAGGTTAAGGACAAATCCTTTTCTTTTGTTTTTTAATTAATTTATTTTCATTGATTACCTGTATATACTATATATACTAATTATATATATAAAAAATGATGTCATATAAATGATGCAATATAGATAACATCTATATAGACATCTATATATCTATACATAGATATATAATCTATGTATATGTAGCATCTATATAGATATATATTTATACATAGATATATAATCTATACATAGATATATAGGTATACATATATACCTATCTATATATATACCTATCTATATATATATATACACACATATCTATATATGAGATAGATATAGATAGGTAGATGTAGATATCTTTATATAGATAGAGATCTATACATATCTATATATATAGACATCTATATATAGATATCTATACCTATAGATGTTATATATATTATATATATGTATGTATCTTACATCATTGTAAGATACATACATCATCATACCCTGAGCTTAAAAGACCCTTCTCCAAAGAGGAAATACAGATCCTTTTTCTTCAAAGGGGTCAGCCTGGAATGGACTGATGCAGTACTGCTGTGCTCTTATGTAACTGGGCAGGCTTGTCAGGAGCCAGTGTATCAGACCACACCCTGTGCTTGGGGGAGGGGCTCTCTCTGAGGGGACTGAGTCTCCCAACCTTCTGAACTCATCTGAGTGGGGAAGTCAATTCTGGGACAGGAAATCCAGATAAGGAAATGGGTGGGGATCGCCAGGGGTGCCCCTTCCGCTGTGGAGTGGGGAGGCTTAAGATGGGTGGTTTTCTTCAGGAGATAGGCTGGAGGGCGCTCTCCTTAGAGAGGAAGATGACCCCGCCCAGATGGCCAGCCAGGAAGAGCCTCCAGGGCCCTGCCCCGCTGGACTTCACAACAGTTGGTCTGTCTCAGCTCCTCTGTCGTTCCTGCCTTTCAGCAGAGCTTTTCAGAGAGCTCTGACCTCCTGCCACTAGCCCTGTAAGAAAATGAGTACAGCAAGGGATGAAGGGGTGACCAGAAGAGTAACCAAGGCCACAGAGAAGTCCATCTCCAGGTGCAGAAGAGCAGTTGGCCTCAGGAGGCGAGGGGGGAACGCTCCAGAGCTCAGAGCCAAAGGCTGCGCAGGGCATGTTACCAACATGTCACCATGAAAGGGGAAGCGCATATTCCCTGCCCTGCCCTGAGGTGGGCAGAGCTGAGTGGCCAGGTGAAACTGTGTAACACAGCCGGGCACGGTGGCTCATGCCTGTAAGCTTCAGCCTATGAAGCTGCCGGGGCTAGGGATCGCGGTTCGAGTCCCGCCTGGGGCCGGTAGCGAGACCTAGTTCCAAAAAAATAAAGCTGGGCGTGGTGGCGTGCGTCTGTAATCCCAGCTACCTGGGAAGCTGAGGCTGGGGATCGCTTGAGTCTGTGGTACCCCGGGCAACGAGAGCCTGAGGTTCCACGGGCAAAAATAGCGAGACCTGGTCTCAAAAAAAAAAAAGAAAGAAAGAAACTGTATAACACAGAAGGCAGGTGGGCTCCAGGGAGGGAGGAGGGGGAGGAGCAAGGGTAAGAGAAGGAAGAGGATCATGGAGGCTAAGGAATAAAAGGGAAGAAGAGAGTTCCTGCAGCCCAGCTTGCACCGGTACTGCTGGGAAGGAGCTCTGGGGGAGGCTGACCATGGCAGTGGTCATCTTGATTTGTACTTTTGATGTTGCTTCTTTTGTCCCAGCTTTTCTGGCACCTGCTTCAGAGCTCCCTGGGGCCTCCGCCACAGGTGACTTGTGGCAAGCCTCAGGGGCCCTGCTTCTGGGTCCTGTCTGGCTGGACATTACCCATCAAGGCA
Organism: Uropsilus gracilis; assembly: GCA_004024945.1. NCBI lineage: Eukaryota > Metazoa > Chordata > Mammalia > Eulipotyphla > Talpidae > Uropsilus > Uropsilus gracilis. The sequence continues at coordinate 21,245 of PVHY01020461.1, read as the reverse complement.
TGTGAATATTCCTTCCTCTCTCTTGCTGCATGCCAATTCTAGTGGACGGCTTTCACACTATGAGTCTGCTTTGCTTTTGTGTGCACAGATAGTCAGATTTCTGTAGCGTATGTAAGTTTGAGGGCCCTGCTCGGACCACCCTCTGTATGCACACTAACATGGGAACTTGTCTGTCCACTCCAAACCTCCCTCCTCCCCCAAATAACGGTGGCCAGGATATTCTGACAAAGGCTGGATTTCCCAGGGAGGGTGGAACGTTTAGAAGGAAGTATAAACTCATTTAACTAAAAACATTCCCCAGTGATCATTAACTCCAACTTAGAAATAAAGTCTAGTTTTAGAACCATCTTTCAGTGAAAGATTTAAACAGGTTATTTTCCACCACCACCAGCTTTGGATGTGGCAAATTTCCTGCCAATGTTCAGTCTCTCATAAAAAGGCAGGAGGGGTATCACAGACCCCTTGTTCCAGGAAATGGAAAGCTGTTCTTTGGATCAGGACTGTGCTGTGTTCAGTTATGAACAGCGTGAAATTCTGTTGAGTTGGATTATGGCCATCTGTGGCCAAGTCTTCCTGGAATTGCTAGGACTAGAACTCATTCCTACAAGCAATATCCATTCATCCATCTGTCCATCCTTTCTTCTGTATGTTCGTCTGTCCGTCCATCCATCCGTCCATTGTCCCATCCTATGGCATGCTGAGAAACCGCATATCAAACACCTGCCTTCAGCCTCTGGACCAGCTCTCTCAGTTCTTCTGTACAGACTAGTGTACAGACTCCTCTTCCACCATGTTCCTGGAAATGCCTTCGGCTTCCCATTACAGGGTCTGGTTGTTTCCTTCCTCTCCAGAACTTTCCCTGCAAGGGCTGGGCTCTTCACCCCGAGATGTGGAAGGATAAAGAAAAGGCCACCTGAATTTCTGCAGGAAAGGTGACATTTGCACCAATGAATCAACAGAGGTTCCAGCATTGTGAATATCTTTTCTTTCCTTTCAGACTTATTGCACCTCATTTAGTGAAACGGGAGTTTTCTTGATAGTTCATGGAAGAATAAGCAGTTCCATCACTTTTGGAAGGTGATTTAGCTCAGTCCAACACCTACAAAATTTTACATCTTTTAATTTGTAGTTTTGCTTTACTTAATTTTAATTATATCTGGTCATTTTACTTCAGGCAAGTTCCCTGCAATTCACAGGAAAAAATATTTAAAAAGGCATTCAACCCCATAGTGATAAAGAGAATTCAAATCAAAGTACTGAAGTGTGGTTTAGTGGATAAAAAATGTAAAAAAAAAACTTTTTAAAAAGTCAAAATTTGATCAGGTGGCAAGTGTGTGGCTTATTTGAATGTGCAATAACCAAGCGTATAAGGAAATTTCCTTATAAATTTAAATTTTAACAAGTACATACCCTTTGAGCCAGTAATACCAATTATAGAAACTACCCTGAAGAAATTAAAACATCAGTACATAATGTATATGTGTATATTTTATGCAAACTCAATAGTGACTTCCCCAATCTATAAACACACATGAACATTTATGGAAAAAATGACAATAAAAGATGGTATATTCCTGTTATGAAGTATCAGTTATTGTAGAGTTCCATCTGTAGGTTTTAGCCTGGAATGTGGCTTGAGTTAAGTGAAAAAAAATTACAATTTCAAAGAAACATGTAATGGTAAGAGCCCACTTATTAAAAATAAAATTATTCAATAATTTATTCTTCTCACATAAGTTTTCTAAGTTCTAGCTAACTCTGTGTCAGGCACTGGAGATAGATTCATGCTGTCTTAGTATAGAAGACACATTAGAAAAGAAATCTACCTCAATAAATCAAAGGGAAGAAAAGGAAAGGAGAATATTGAGTTTTCCTTTATATCCATTCATTTCTTGAATAGATTATCTCTATGAAAGTATCATTTTTCTAATTAAATACAAAATTCACACACACACACATAGACACACACACACACAGACACAGACACACACAGACACACACACACACACACACACACACACACACACGGCCTTAATGAAGTAACCAGAGAGTCAGGCAACCTGTGATACTAACTCACATGGCTACTGTCAGGCCAAAGGGGAACTAAAATGAAGAAATTCTTAAGTCACTTTTACTTGTTTTTCAGAAACTCAGGTGAGATTTTGACTCAAATTGGTTTGTGCCCAGCCAGCAAGTGCTAACAGAAGGAAACCACCTGGAGTGACCATCTCATTAGTACCATTAGCTAGCATATGAAACACTGCCCCAGGGTCACCAATTCTCCCCTTCAATGAAGAGAGGAGCATATTCTGCAGGTAACAGACTTAGGCCTGCGGCCCCTCCCTCATGCCCCCATGTATCTACCCTTGTCTGTCACAGGCTGTGGTCTACTGAGAGGTCAGAACAGCTCTGAGGCTATCTCCTACCCCCCCCCCAACCTCACCACCCTCAGCCAGCTTGCTCTTATCTACAGCAAATACACACCAAGCAAGAAGCCCCTTGCCTTTGGTAAAAATTTGACTTTTCTGAGTCTAGGGTTCCTTCTCAATAGAATAAAAATCATAATACTACCTCCCTTACATCATGTACAAACACCAACTCAAAATGGATAAAAGACTTAGTTGTTAGACCTGAAACCATGAAATACATAGAGGAAAACCTGGGCAAAACCCTTCATGAGTTACAATTCAGAAATCCATTTTTGACCACATCCATAGATGACAAAAAAAATGAAGGAAAACATAAAAAGCTGGGATTACATCAAACTAAAAAGCTTCTGTATAGCAAAAGAGACAAAAGAAAAAACAAAAAGAATCCCAACTGAGTGGGAAAATATTTTCACCCTCCATACAAGTGATAAGGGTCTGATAACAAAGATACACAAAGAACTCACACAAGTTAACAAAAACAGAGCAAACAACCCAGTTAAAAAATGGGGAGAAGATATAAAAAGACACTTCTCCAAAGAGGAAGTCCAAATGGCCATCAGGCACATGAAAAATTGTTCAACGTCATTAGCAGTAAGGGAAATGCAAATCAAAACCACAATGAGATACCACCTTACACCAATAAGAATGGCCCACATCCAAAGAACAGACATAACAAGTGCTGGCGTGGATATGTAGAGAAAGGAACACTTTTATACTGCTGATAGGAATGTAAACTGGTCCAGCCACTATGGAAAGCTGTGTGAAGGACCCTCAAACTAATGAAAATGGAACTACCATTTGACCCATCAATCGCTCTTCTGGGAATCTACCAAAAAAAGACCTCAATGTGGGTACAAAGGGACACCTGTGCTCAGATGTTTATTGCAGCACTATTTATAATTGCAAGGTCCCGGAAACAACCCAAATGCCCCAAGACAGATGACTGGATTAAAATAAACATACACACAATGGAATATTATGCATCAATAAAAAATGACAAATTTGATGATTTTTTTGTAACATGGACGTACCTAGAAGAAATCATATTGGCAGAAACAAGTCAGAAGGAAAAAGACAGAAACCAAATGGTTTCACTAATATATGGACAACCAAATGAAAGTATACAACTGCGGGAGAGGACCAGCTGGAGTGACCAGGGAGGGGAGGTGGTGGGGGACCTCCAGGGATCACAATGATGTGAAATATATATATATATATAAATTACTTTTAAAAATCATAATACTAGCTTGAAAACAGATGAATTAGGTGAGCTGCCATCAGTATCTAAGGTAGTGTTTAGGATATAGTAAATACGTGACAAACAGTGGCCTGAAAAACAGTAAGAATGTTTATTCTAGCAATATTTAAATTTGCAACAAGCAACTTAAATGTCCAACAACTGTTCTTTAGTTACTCTTCTGATGATGGAGTAATACAAAGTCATTAAAATCTCAACTTGAAAGGATCTTCTGTATTTAATTTTGTAGTGAACACAAATATATATTCACTTAATTCCCATTTTGAGTATCTATCGATTTGAAAAAACACTTCAAAGAAATAAACTAGCAAGTTTACTATACTTTTGTAACTTCCCCTGTTTTCCAGATGCAAAATCTCTTCAGATAAAAAGGGTCAACGTGCTAATCTCTAAACGTAAAAGATCAGAAAAGACAGGTTGTTCAGTTTTTGCCCCTCACTAGATTGAGAACCCAGAGGTTCCAGGGATTTTGGTACCATTAAATGAGGAAGACAGAGTGAATCTCTGAAGACAAAAGCAACCCAGAACAGAGAAGAGAAAAAGTCAGAGGGTTTTGCAGGGGAAGGTAGAGATTCTAATCAAAAAATCACAATTTTAGAGCGGGAAGGTGTGGATCCCCCCAAAAGAAGAGAAAATTCTACATTTTACCCTATTGGAAAATGTCTACCTGCATTCACCCTAGGTGGGGCTGGCTCAGAGGAGGCATGTAGTCAATAAGACAATGGGCTTTGTCTTGTAAAGAATCCTGTGTCCAAAAGCAAGGGAGAGTTTGAAAAACCCATAGTCCAAGCTTGTGCTGTTTATGAGTCAGTGGTTAGAAGAATGAGCGCATAGCCTGACTGCTCCCTCGGGTCTACAGAGGTGCTTTTAGGATAAGAGATTCAACTAACTTTAGTCCTTCCATCTTCCCAAATGCAGACAACTCCAGGCGTGCCTTTATCAGCTAGGTTAGTTAGTTAGAAACTAAACTTTAGTTAACTGAAAAATGTTAGAGATTAACTAGACATCATCTTTCTTCACAAAAAACAATACTCTTCCTGTACTTGGAAACTGCCTAGATAAACCAAAGTCAAAGTCTCCAAGGTGGGGGCTGCTCACTCTAAGAAACCTGATATTATCTGCAGGCTGGAGTCCTTGGTTTGGCTCTGAACAGGCTCTTCCATCCATTTCTGTTTTACTAGATGTTGAATTTACTTCAGAGTTATAATTATTTCAGCAAAAAGAGTTTAGCGATCATCTAATTCCTTCTCATGAGGCGGTGCGTAGATCCCTAGGAGGTTGTGAGACACAGTCTTATTCCAGCTCTACTAAATCAGAATCCTTGTTTTTTTTTTAAACAAGATTCCCAGATGATTCCTTTGTATGTTGCAACTTCAGAATCAAATGACATTCCCATGATTTTTTTAACAAGGAAAATGAGACTTTTAAAGGATGAAATGATATGTTCAAGGTCACAGGGGGATTGTAGTGTGTAGTGACTTAGGCAGACATATACCTAGGTCTCTTGACCCTTGATCTATAATTTTCCCGTCACAGCTTGCTGACTCACACTCCATCATACCCTTCACCCTATTTGTTTTCTGATCCAATACCCAATACCATTACCCCCATCAAGTTTTTCTAGTCTAATCATTTTAAGAGATACGTTGTTTTATTTATTAGGTCTCTATTGCATCTCAACAAATTTTTTTCCTGCTGTGCCTGATGATGGGTGAATTTGAGGTCAGCTTCACTGAGGAGCATTATTGAAAGTGCTTCGTTTAAGTTCTTTGAAACTTAAGTTCGTTGAAATTGGTCTTCAGTTCCTTGTGAATTTACTGTCACCAGATCCAATCATGGTCCAAAGAACAACTTTCAGGCTAAGAATTTGTGACCATTGACTGCACACAAATGCCCTGCCCCCCCACCTTGTCCTCTGTATTTTCCCCTGTTCTGCTTCCGTTCTTCCTCACTTTCATCAAAAGTTTAATTATTCTCCTGGATCTTGATCACAGATTTATTAAATGCTTAGGTATATGTCCCTGGAATGATGGTTTCTCAGTAATGAGGTGCATTCAGAAGGAGACTAGCAGGTCAAGCATGGGTATAATTTGGAAGCGCTTCACACCGGCCATTTCATCTCTGACAGGGTTAATCACTGCTCTGGTTTATCAAGTCCTGGACTTGCTGGGCTGTGCCTGCCAAGGTCATCTGGAGTGCCCCAAATTAATTTTAAAGACATATGGCAGCTTGGAGTTCACTGCATTATCAGCTTACAATATTAAAAAAAAAATTACTCATTTGATGCACCCTCAAATTATGAGCTAGGATAGAAATAATTTTGAAAAGGCTAGCAAATAATACACCATTGAGTATAAGGAAGAAAAAAAATCAACAGAGATTGCTATACTTATAAACCAAAAAATTACCACTTTAAAGACAACATATAGAACATAATGGGAGGTTCCTGAGTATTGAGCTAATTCTATTCAATAAATATTTATTAAGTACCTCTTGTGTATAAGACATCATTTTAGACATTGTGACAGGTAACGAGGGTTCAATAATGGCTTCCTGATGGAGTTAGAATGGAAGTAGAAAGATGAAAGGGGAAAGAGTCAGCATCTCTCACTCCAGGCCGATCACAAGAGCCTGAATAGAGCTAGCTCCCCAGTTAAGAACAAATTGCTTGTTTACAGAGAGCCTGTGTAGATACAGGCATTGGCAAGACCAGACATGGCTGTTTTTCAGATAGCCTTTTACCAATAAAAGAAATATAAAAATTTTAAGACTTCATCTTGATATAGAAATTTAAAAAGTTAAGCAGGTAGGTTTTCTAAGAAGTTTATTCATTCTGAGGTTTATGAAGAAAACACTGCCTTTCTATGAAGAAAATAATACCCTTTCCCCTCCCTAACCCTGCTTTCCACCTCCACAGAGATCAACAGTAACAGTTTGGTATATCCTTACCCACACATATCTCCTCACAGCTAAGCTTGGATTTGTGGTGGTAGTTTTTAAAAGTAAAGAGAAAAAATATATCCATGCACACACACACACACACACACACACATACATATATATATATATATATATATATATATATACTTGTATATTTATATACACAAAACATTTGTAGGATCAGGGGTATTATAGATATAACACTGTATATTTTATACACATATAATCCTATAATGTTTTTTGATTTAATAAAATCCGAACTCTTTTCTCAAAGCATATTGTCCAACTTGTTCCTTTTAAAAGCTGCACTTTGCTTTATAGACTGTTTCAGAATGTTAGCATCATTTCCATGATATAGATATTTCATTCCATTTGCTTCCAGGATGTGATTACTACACAGCGCATCACAGTTTAACAGGCAGAGATGGAATTGAAGCGTCGAGGAGGTGAGGAACATAACATTGGGTTCAAACAGTCACAGCTGCGGCAATTTATCTCTGTAGGCATCGCACTGTTAACAGCTGTATGTTATAATAATAGAGCTGCCCTTCTCGTCCCTCTGTTCCCTGGGTGCTTCAGTTATCCCTGAGGATCGTCTTAGGTCTTTCTACATTCATGATGCACCAAAGAACCAATCAGTTCCTCTTGTGATCATGGCTTCCCTGTTTCCATTTCCTGTTCAGAAGTCCCCCAGATGCTCTCTCTCAGAGATCAATGGGGCAAGACAATTGTCCCTATAGCCACCACTGACTGAAACATATTAAGCATGTGACTCAAGCTGGGCCAGTCTGGTGAAAGGAGTGAGAGGACAAAGGATAAACAGAGGTAGAGAAAGGTAAGGGGGGGTGCAGGATGGGGGGGAGGAGAAGAAAGAGAGAGGGAACAAGAGAAAGTCCTTCTTTAGCTCCTATTACTGCTCTAGTGCCTGCTTCTTGCCCCTAGGAGGACAGGCTGTTGTCCTTGACCTTGGGTTCAACAGGACACCTCTGCCTCCTTCTAATGACTTCCTTTTGTCTAAACAAGTATGATTGGGCATGATTTTAAATTTGCAGCTAAGTAATTCCTAAGATCCTGGCTAGGAACAGGGTTCAGGAAAAGACATTCTCCACAGGTTTTAAGAGACAAGAGAAAGTGCCTAGCAATCTTACTGGGAGGCGTGATCATCTTCTCTCTTCCCATGTAGAGATGTCAGTTGCGCAATCTCTTAATAGCAGATTGTCTATCAGTATTGGCTATAGCCCCATAGTGTAAAGATTAGCCATTATCTGTGTTCAAAAAACAGTTGGGGGAAAAACTGATACTCCATTTAGTGAACTTCTCTGAAGCTACATCTGGTAGAAATTCAGCCAGTGGAAGAATCAGGGCTTTCAAGCCAGGAATCACAGAAAGGGTGTGGATTTAGGAATCAGAGATGGTTGGCTTGGGTTCTGCTCTATCCTTGCTGTTTGCTATATTTCTGACCTTGGAGACCAAACCTCATTTTCTTTTGTATAAACTCAAGAGAATCTAAAAGGATATTGGGGGAATAAAATGAAATTTTGGACATGACTTCTGACATCCCCATCTGGACCATGTGAGAATGAGAACTTGATATTACTCCATCATCTCATTCCCCTCCCCATGACCTACTCCTTTCTCCACCACTGTTTGGGAATCAACATCCTTCCTTTGAGTCCCAGTTTTTCCAAGGTTGAAGCTGCTCTGCCTGCTCCCTGTCATCATGGAACAGTCCTCAAGGATCACAGTGCTCAGGTAGAGAAGAAAGTGCCAGGGTAAAGGGAAGAGTCCTGTGAGGGTAGGGGAAGGTTGCAGGTACAGCCAGCTCTTCAGGCAGACTGCTGAAATGAAGAACTATCAAAAGAAACAATTTCAGAACCAACCTTCAAGTTCTTTTACTACTACAAAGACCAACATGACAGAGCAGTTTTTTCCTGATGTCAAAAATATGTCTGGTAGCTGCTTATTTTCAACCAGAATTCAGTTACATTTATTTCAGAAAGAGTTTGGGTTGTTATGGGTCTTCTGTGTCTTTTCACCACAATTTCTCTTCATGAACGAGTTTTTGGAGTGCCACACCAGTTTCCTAGAGACTGTCCCACAATCCAGATTTTTCTGATGCTCCCTGTATGTCATCAGCCTCCCCTCGTATCTAATCTATTGTCAGTAATCTGTGCATCCTTGGGAAGTTGGTTTCACTCAGAGCAAATACTTTTGACAAGATCCTTCCTGGTTGCTGCCGGGCTCCCGAGGGTAAATGAGATCAAGCTTCATCCTGCGGGTAAGGGGACTTCCAGTCCAGCCAGTCTTGAGGGTTGATTTTCTCTTTTTGCAATTAACAGCCACCGTTCCTTTGCCATCCAGATATCCAGACCTGCTGGGCACACAGAACCAGGCTTTGATGCTCTCCTGTTAGGCACAAATCATTTCACAGAATGTCAGCATCATCCCGTCCTTGACACCATGATATTAGCTCCATGGTCTTGCCCGAGACAAGTCTCAGACAGAGGGGGGTAAAGTAGCAGTTTGCTAATTCTGTCACTCATGCCATTTCATTCACTGGCATGTGCTGTCAAGGAGGCCTTCCCAGTCTCTGTGGGACCCCCTTTGTCTTGAATAACACGTCCTTCCTCTCCCTTTCCTTCTCCTCTCCTCCCCTCCCCTCCCCTTTCCCTCTCCCCTGCCCTCCCTTCCTTTCCCTAAACATGGAATCTGACCCATATGACTCCTTCACTCTGGTTTCCATGTCCCTTTGGCAGGTGCCCATCAGTCTTGAGCCCTTGCTTTCTGCTGCAATCAGGCTTCCCTGATTGTAGGTCACCCTGTGTTTTCTTCCATAACACTTGAATCATCCTCTCTCTTTTTCAGTGACTCCTTTCAGTGGGAAATGATATTTCTGATGGAATCTCCAGGGGCTCTTTATGCTCATGACTACTGATAAGAAAGCACCTTTTATTCAAGAGCTTCCCCCAAATCAAACACAAGATACAGCTTTTGATTTGAAGTTGGCGGCACAGAACCAGACCCCAATTCCTAGGAGTTCAGTGAAGAAAGGGCAGACAGCAGGGAACAACCTCTTCTTAAACAGTACATTTTTATGATTAGGAATGACATCGATGTTCCATCACCTAAAGAGGAGGGTTCCCTGATTGGGCTCCAGGGGTCAAGGGTATGCTTCCACCTGAAATTGAAAGCATTTATTCTCATCAAAACTGATGACTGCCAACTTGAAGAGAGATTTCAGTGAACATGTTCTTACAGCTCTGAAAAAGACAAAGATGTCCGCCAGGGAATTTCTCCTTGTTTTAATGTTGATTTCCCCCCATTTTCTTTAGTCAAAAGAGCAATTGGTGTTTGGATACACAGAAAAAGGACTCAATATTGATTTTTATGCACAAATTATTTTTTTCCATCAAGACACAAAGGGGAATGTACTGCAACAATGAGAAGGCTGTTCCTTTTTTTTTTTTTTTTTTATAATTGGATTTTCCTTAAATATGAGAAATTACAGCCTGTTCTCTTCTGATGAGAAGCACGGTACCAGGGCTCCCATTACTGCCTTACTTAGCAGCACAGAGGCTATGAATGCACTTTTTATTAGAGACAATTATGCTGTGTAGCTATTATGGAGAGAGAGAAAGGCAGGAGATAAGGGAGCAGGAACTGTTCCCGTTGCATCACTCAAATCCTTCACAGTGACATTCCAGAAAGCACTGCGACTCATCTGTGAGAAGGTATCCCCAGCTGTCAGGCTGCCTGGAATGTATGGGTTTATCAAGAAGAGGGGAATGAGGAGGCCCAGACTCAGGCTGCAACTGATCACTCATGTTAGCCAAGCTGGGGAAGCCCCATCATTTCTGCAACTGGGTAATAGTCATGCTTTTTCTGTGTCAGACATGGGCGGGGGGTGGTGGTGGTGTTGATTTTGGTTTTGCCTTGATTTATCCTAGAGGATCTATCACAGAGGAACTTTCCCTGAGGCTGTGGTTCTGTAAAAGGATTTATGCTCAACAGAAATTGACTGACTATGCTCACCCATAACCTTTGCCAGCATGTGCAGGACACACCTGTTCATCTCCTGCAGCGTGTATGACTCTGTAGCCCATATCTTAGATGAAAAAGGAAATGAAAACCAGTGACTGTTCCAAATTTCTCCTTCTTTCCACTTTTGTGTGTATGGACCAAATAGCACCACTGCTCATCTCCCACAAGTGTGTGTCCTCAGTTTACATGAGTGCCAGAAATGAACCAGGATCTCCAAATTCTAACTCCAAATTTTCTGGAAAGAATATGATTCACCTGTTTCAGTAGGGTGACCATACCAGTCCAGTAGCTTTAGACCAGGAGGGAACACTGTAAGACAAATACCTTCTCCAAGCCCCATGGCATTGAGGGAACTCCTTAGAAAAGGGGAATTGCCCAACAAGGAAAGGGACAGGGACAATTTCCCCCAGTTCCACATTAGGACTCAACAGCAGGGACGAGGAACAGTGAAGCTACTGCTTTGCACAACTTTAGTGCTTTCTAGAAGCAAAGCATTTCTATCATCAATTTTAGCCCTTCCGACTATTTTTGAAGTAGTTATGAGAACCAGGCTTTCTGATTTTCAGAAAAATCTCTCCTGTTAGGAGAGCAACACTGTTTTCTTAGACCTTGGCACACATGGATGAGGCATCAGTGGGAATTGACTGAAAGGGCAGGAACTAACCCAAGGTTGAACTGGGTTTCAGTCTCAGCTGTCTGGAGCTGGGCACAGAAATAATGAACAATGAATGGGGGGGTAAATGAAGTGTTAGCGAATAGGACTGTATTTCCTCTAGAAGGGGAGATAAGTGGTGCAGAAAACATAGTCTCCTCAAAAACACTAATTCAAAAGAATACCTGTATTCAGATGTTTATTGCAGCACTATTTACAACAGCCAGAATATGGAAACAACCCAAATGCTCCAAAGCAGATGAATGGATCAGAAAGTTGTGGTATATTTACACAAAATATTATTCAGCAATCAAAAAGACAGATTTGATGCATGTATGATAACATGGACAGATTTGATGCATGCATGACAACAAATTTGATGCATGTATGATAACATGAATGGAGCCAGAAGGAATCATGCTAGTGGAAATAAGCCAGAAAGAAAAAGAGAAATACTGGATGATCTCACCTATAGGTGGGATCTAGGGAAAGCAAACAAACAAAAGGACAAGGAAAACTTAAAACTAACAAACTGTGGGCAGAACTGAGGTTGGAGCAAGGGAGGGGGGTAAAATCAATCAGGGGAGGGATGGACACGAGATTAAGATGACAGTTCACAGGTGACAATATGGTGGGAGAACCTCAGGGTACACAATGATGTAAAAAAATATATGTATATATGTATATATTCAGTCAATTAAAAAAAAAGACATAGTACTCTCAGCACTGTACTTTCAGAGTGCTGATATAACACAGGTGCCTTCACTGAGTACAGAGAAGCCATGAGACATGCTCACCCTAACGAACAGATGGGAAAAGTGAGGGGGAATGCTGGGGGGGATGAAGTTGATGAGTGCCACCTCCACTGTGTACTCATCATTGTGGAATCTCCTCTCTCATCGATTGTTTTGCAGAGATGGGGAGTGGGGGTTAGAAGGAACACAACAGACTGGTTGTGGTGGTGTGCGCCTGTAATCTCAGGCTCAAGAGACTAAGGGGAGTAATTGCTTGAGCCTGTGGGTTCGACACTAACCCAGGCAACATAGCGAGACCTAGCCTCAAAAAACTAGCTGGGTATGGTGGCAGGTGCCTGTAATCCCAACTACCTGAGAGGCTGAGGCTGGGAATTGCTTGAGTCCACAGGATCAGGACTACCCCAGGCAACACAGTGAAACTTAGTCTCAAAAAAAGAAAAAAAGAAAAAAAGAAAAAAAAAAAAAAAAAAAAAAAAAAAAAAAGAAGGAATATAGCAAGTATGGCTGCACTGCTCTTTAGACCGCCTGCTCCATGATCTATGGTTTTAATAAACTCCACCATGCCAGGAGGCTGCAGGCAGCTGTCTCTGGAGCTGCAGGCTCCCCAGCTCCCAGGAGCGAGAGTGATTTCCTAGCAAACTATCCTGCATCTTACAGACTTGGTTCTTTCTTCTTTAATGAGGCTGTTCTAAGGGGGAAATGCCCTGACAATTCCACGGGTCTCATGCAGGGGCCTGAGAACCATTAGCCTGGTGCCTGTCACCTGGTTCATGTTTCCATCCACAAGACTCAGCAGGTACAGCTTTCACTTGGGTCCATGGGGGATTTTTCAACTCTCTGGGTCACCTCCCTGGAGGCGATGGGGAGCCACAGACCAGCTAGGTGAGAGCAGGCTTTTAACAGATTCATGGGGCATCAGCCTTTGGGGGAGATGGGGACACACTCACTGGGGCCCCAGGCATTCTTTTCTTCTTCAATTCCTTTAGGGGAAAAAAAGATTTTTTCTCAGTTTCTCTGAGAATGGGCCTGATTTGCAAGGATTAGTAAATGCATCAGATCAGTTTCTGGCCTGGGTGGGAGGGATTAAGGAAAGGAAGTATTCTGGCCTCAAGACAAAGACCCACAGAACCCCTGTCGTGGAAAGGGTTTCCTGTGCCAGGTCACTGAGCCAGTCCCTGCCGGCCCTCCCCTGCTGCAAATCCACACCAGAGGTTCCAGGTCTGTCTGTAGTGTGCATGTCACAGCACCTCATTAATAAATGAGCAACTCCATCCAAATGATGCCCCTCTGGGGGGTTCCCGTGTGCTTAGACCACCTAACCTGTTCTCTGGCACCCTACCTGTGGCACCCCTCAATGTAGGGTCACTGGGGCCCAGCCTCCCTCTCACCCATGTGATTGTTCATGTCCATGTCTGGGCATGGCTATCCCCACCTGCCATCTTCCCCCACAGCAGCACAATAGGTTCGGAGAGACTGGAAGGGGTGCCCTGGTCTGGGTCTTCTGTTGCCTTTCAATCTTGATCCTTCCACCTGGAGTCAGATCTGTGAGAGTCTCCTCCATTCATATCTGGCCTGTCTTTGCTTTTCTGCAACAAGGACCCTATAATTTGCAAGCCATTAGGTGGGTCTTTCTCTCATACATCCTCAGGCATAGTTTAGGTCCCAGGTCCCAGGTGAATTTGCCAGTGTGAGGCAAACACACCCTCACGCTGCCATGCAGCCTTGACTTTGAAATCAGGTCAAAACAGGGCAGACACCTCCAACCAAGAAACCCACATTCAAAATGTTCTACCACCCAAGTTCCTTCAGGTTTGTTCCACCTGCGCTAGCAGCTGCCAGTCGAAATATAATTTAACAACAAGGTTTTATTTACAAGCAAAATTAACAGGGAAAACAAAAAGTCCTCAAAGTCACCAAGTGGCCAGCTAGCTTACCCCGGTCACCATTTTCAGTCCCAAAGGTCCCAAAGACCCATGATGCTGCCCCTTTGGCCCTCCAAATCTGAGGCAGGCACTCTGTAAAGTCTAGTCTTTCTCTGATGTCTTCTCTTTGCTTCATCTCTCTCCAGTGTTCTGTGCTGCTCCACTTCTCCAAGGCTCTTCAAGAGTCTGCAACAATTGCTGATGTACAAATCAGCTTTCCAAATCCCTGGCCATCTCCAGGTACCAGCTCACTCCGCCACCTTGCTGCAGCACCACACTCTCCACATCAGTTACTCTTCTGCTGGCCACCATGGCTCCTTACCACCTCCAGCTCACTCTTGCAGGGGGCTTCCACCCAGCCTGGCCACCTGCTCTCTACCTGCCCACTATTCTCATGTCTCTCCTCTCCCCAAAAGTCCCTTAGTCTCTGCTCCTTTCTTGTCTTTTTCTCTTGAAAATTAGAGGCTTCAACCAATTTCCCCACCCAGGATTTACAACAAAGTAAAATAAGGAAAGACCCTTATTCTGTTTAGACCTCTTTTATCTCTGTGTTTTTCAGACACAGCTAATGGCATCAAGGCCTAAATTTTAATACTTCCCATATTGGGGTCCCGGCTTCAATTTGATTGCCCTCTCAGCAGTGATGGACTTGGTCCCACAAAGCTCTCTCTGGGTGTCTTTCTACTCAGCTCACAACTAACATACCTGACAACTCAGCAGCAGGCTCCTGGTCTCCCCGCCCTTCCCTGTTGCTCCTGTGCCAGATCCAGGGCCTAGGGGACCCGTACCAAGAGCAGGTTGACCACAGGAGAGCACCTCCATCACACTCATTCACAGAACAATCTATTTTTATTTCTGGAATCCTTTCCCACAGCCCTGGGGAGAGCTGCTTCCAAAATAGACCTGCAATTTTTCTCTCAAAGGAATTCAAGATTCGGCATCTTTGTTCTCCAATCTCTTTTCTTGCCTCATGACTGCAATGGTGCAGAAGAAGGTTGTCACTTGCTCCATCCCAAGTTGGCTACAGAAACAATATTTACCTTGTTAGTTTTCTGTTAGCACCTAGAATAAAACACATCTGCTACCATCAACATTTCAGGTTGTGGGTTTCTGCAAACTCATAACAAGCAGATGTGCAATAGCCCAGGAACAGAGCAGGCTTAGAAGCATGAATGCAAGTATGCATGTGTGTGTGTCTGTGTGTGTGTGTGTGTGTGTGTGTGTGTATGCATGTGAATCCATCCTTATTCTCTTGTCACTGTCATGAAATTTACCTTGACATCATTGGGACTTTCAAAGCACAGTTTAAGAATTTGTTTATTTTAATTTTTAATTATTATATATATCTGTATAGTTTTTTACATCATTGTCTACCCCGAGGTTCTCCTACCACCTTGTCACCCGTGCACCATCATCTTGATATCTTGTGGCCATCCCTCCCCTGATTATTCCCCCTTCCCTCTCTCTTGTTTCAGTTGTGCTGGCAGTTAGTTTTGACTTTTTCTTGTCCATTTGCTTGTTTTCCCTATATCCCTCAAATAAGTGAGACAATCCAGTATTTCTTTTTCTTTCTGGCTTATTTCTGCTAACATGATTCCTTCTAGCTCCATTCATGTTGCTGTGAATGATCTAAGTTTGTCTTTTTTGATAGATGAATACTATTCCATTGTGTACATATACACAAATTTATGATTCATTTGTCTGTTTTGGGGCATTTGGGCTGTTTCCATATCCTGGCTATTGAAAATAGTGCTGCAATGTCTACAAAAGGACAGTCTTGCCTACCTCTATCTAGAGGCCCTGGAAATGATTTTAGAAGCCCTCAGATATGAGTACCAAATGAAGCAATGTGGGTACAGATGGACTCACAGAGATACCCGGAAGGTGCATGGTGTTAAACTTCTGTTCTTTTGAAATCAGGTTGAAAGGGAACAAAAGCCGCTTACCAATAAGGCACAGGTCTGCATCACGCATGCATAGCAGTTGCCTCTCAAAATGCAGTTTAACAAAGGGTTTTATTTACAAGGGAAAATTAACTGGGAAAATGAAAAGTCCTCACAGCCACAAGTGGCCAGTTATCTTACCCTAATCACAACTTAGTCCGAAAGTCCCAAACACATGTCAAAGATGGTGCCCTTTGCCCCTCCAAACCTGAGGCAGGCACTGCAAATGTCCAGTCTTTCTCTGGCATCTTCTCTTTGCTTCTACTTTCTCCAGTGTTTCACACTGCTCCACTTCTCCAAGGTGCTTCAAACTTCTTCCACAACTATTGATGCACAAATCAGCTTTCCAAATCCCTGGCCATCTCCAGGTACCAACTTTCCATGACACCTTGCTGCAGTGCCACACTCTCCACACTGGCCACTCTTCTGCCAGCCACCATGGCTCCTCATCACCTCCAGCTCACTCCTTAGGGGGTTTCCCCTTGCCAGGCCACATGGGCCTATTCTCAGTTCGCTATTCTCCTCTCCTTCCTTTCTCTCTTTCTTTTCTCCCTCACTCCTCCTTTTCATGTGCCCTTTCTGTGCTTCTCGCTCCTTCTCACATTTCTCTCTCTCAGACCCTGCCCACCAGGACATTTTGGCACCTATTCAGTTTTCAACTATGTCATTACCCTGTATCACCTTTCATGTCCCCCACCATGGGAAAGGTTTCTTGACCTGAACTTTAGGATCACATCCTGGAGTCCCATTACCTTCTATACCTGAAGTTCTCAATTTGGCTAGGTATGCAGTGTGTCAGCTGAGAGGTGGGTTTATGGGGCTGTAGAGAGCAGACATAGTTTTAATGACCAGGTTAAGGAAATCAGAGGACAGACCAATCAACTCTCAGCCAGATCAATGACAGGGATGTCTCTTCCTTACTTCACCCAATCTGTCGGTTTCTATATTTTGATAATTCTAACTGAAAACAATATTCTAAATCAACCACCTAAGGTTTTGCCTCAAAACATGGGGAGTGCTCTGTTTTCTTCAACAAAGCTCACAGTGTTTTTGCATATGCTGGTAGATGTTGTCTTCTTCTTAGCTAGACTTAGCACTAGCCATGTTTGGAAGGATGACCATCTTCTAGCATAAAACTTGAGGCACACAGAGGCCAAGGTGGTGCATCAGCGACTCTTTGATGGAACCAGGGAAACAGGAGTGAGATGCCCGGGGTCTGAGTATCAGGTACTTGATCCCTGCAGTTTCCTAGGGACTAAGCTCAGAGCACTTGTGCCTTAAAGAAGGCACAATAAATATTTAGGAAGTTGATCATGAAACTGTGACCTCAACATAGACAGTGTTATAAAATTTAGGTACTGCTGACACGAGCTGTGTCTGAAAAACTCAGAGTAAGTTAAGAATGGCCTAAACCTGATAAAGATACTGCATTCTTGTACTTTGTTACAAACCTTGAGTAGTCCTAGTAAATACTGGAAATTAGTGCACCCCCCTATTATTTTAAGGCCCCAGTAGGAAGAGAAAATGAATCACCAGGAGGGAGTGTGAGGGGAAATTCGAGCCTCTGGTTTTCAGGAGGGCAGGGGGAGCAAGGAAAAAGAAATATAAAAAGAAAGGAGCAGACATTGAGATAGAGACTTTTGGGAGGTAGAGAGATATGAGAATGATGGGCTAGTAAAAAGGAGCCCAAGTGGCCAGGTTGGACTGAAGCCCCTTGGAAGAGTGAGCTGGCACCTGGAGATGGCCAGGGATTTGGAAACCTGATTTGTGAATCCACATTTGTTGAATAAGTTTGAAGAACCTTGGAGAAACTGAACAGCTTGAAACACTGGAGAGAGAAGAAACAGAGAAAATAGAAAAAGAAAGACTGGACTTTGCAAAGTGCCTACCTCTGGTTTGAAGGGGCAAAAAGGGCACCATCTTTAGATGTGTGTCTTTGGGACCTTTAGGACTGAAAATAGTGACTAGGGTAAGATAACTGGCCATTTGTGGCATGAAGGACTTGTTTGACTTTCCGTTTTCCTGATTGGTTTTTCTTGTTAATAAAATTCTGTTGTTAAATTGCATTTGACTGGCAGCTGCTATGCATGGTGATAAGAATCTGAAAGAATCTGGGCAGCAGAAGCCACATTTTAAAAGAGCTGCTTTTTCCCCCCTTTGGCCTGTTGGTTGGAAGCTTCTGCCCTGTTTTGACCCACTCTCAATCACAGAAGAAGGGCTGATGGAGAACCAAGGGAGTAAATTCTACACTAAGGCATCTGAAGAATATTTTTCTTGGTTGAAAGAATTTATGAGCACCATGCAGGCAGGGCCCTGGGAGACAGCAGGGATGAGGAGGGAAGGATTGGGCTTATGATTTGTTATGACACTGACTTTCAGAACTTGAATAGACTGTAGTTTTGATGCCCACCCCAGCATTGAAAAGTATATAGGTAGTTACAATAAAGCCATCAGTCCTACTCTGAGCTTAGGAAACCAAATACAGTTCATACATTTGCCAGCCCTGATGGGCACTGTGTCAGGGCCTGACTGATTTTTGATTTTCACTGTTTGGCTTCTGAGTAATCTCTGCAGAGATGAGCTAACAATGACATTTTTCTTCCTGGTGCAAGATGCCCTATCTATCTTCTGTTTTGTGAACATCTGGGAAGGTAAGTTGGTAGGCAAAGCACTCACTTCATTCAAAAGGCCAGTGGATTCCTTGGTGCTGACATAATGCTGGGCTGTGGACTCCTGCAGTCCTTTGTACAAACAGTGACTTGGGAGGAAACTAGTTTAGTCTATATGATGTGATTCAGTCGTTAACCACAAAGATCTGGAAAAAGTCATGGTTATCTAGCACTCTGGACTCCCTGAAAAATATCTTTATCTTGTCTGAACATGCCTGATTTGAGTCAAGTAATGGCTCCCAAGGGCTTTGGTGAGTATTTCCATCCAGCAGATGCCCTGACAAAGGGTTTCTGAAGTTCAGGGGTGGGAATGGCTGTATCTGATGACCCTTCTGGAGATGTTTCATGTGGGAGATCACACACAGGCTCTAAGTTCCTGCAACAAAACAGTCCAATTTAATTTAGCCTAAAGTGATCTAAGCCAATTTGACCATGAAATTGACTATGACTCTTTTAAACTACCCTTGTCTTTGCAGCAAGCTTCCTGCTCAGCTAACTCAGGAGAATTCCAGAAGGAATTCTCATCTGTCATCCCAATGGAGACTCCTGAGCTCAGAAACCCTGTTGACTAACTAACCAACTACATCAGAACCTGCATTTTTGAAAGCAGCATTGTTAGGTTATTTGTATATGAAATGGCTCCTGGCTAAATGTCATGTTCCATGGGGTGGGGAGGGAGGGTGAAATCAGGGGAGAGATGAGCACAAGGGATCAGGATTACAGTTCATGGGTGACATGGTGGTAGAAGAACTTCAGGGTAGACAACGATGTGAAAAATTGTAAATGTAATCAATAAAAAATAAAACAAAACACCTTGATAAAACACATGGTTTCCCCATCATTCAAGAGAAACTATCTAAACAAGAGCACTGTGTGAATTATCAAGTATTATTAGGACTTTCATTCATCATTCACTTGCGTATTTATCATCACAGTTCATGGATCCTCTTGATGGTGTAGGAAGCCCTTCAGCTCACACAGTAGCTTCTCTACAGCTTATTTGAAGCCCCTGCTTCTTGGAGGACACCTGCATGTTCCATCCCATCTCTCTTTATTACTACTCATGCAAGGTACCAATCACACTGAACTCCTTTTTCTCCCTTCTTAGCCTTAGCACAGTATGTGATTTCTTCCTGGAGCATCTCCTTTTTACTGCACTCCTCTCAGACTGGAAATTGATTCATCCTTAAACCAAAATGTCACTTCAGCCTTCTCTGACCTCCCTAGACAAAATTAAGCAGGATTTTCCTCTGTGTCCACAATATCTCACTCCAATACCTTTAATGTGGCACTAAAAAAAAAAGTCACTGTCATTTGTTCTAGAGTTTGCTTTGTCCACTAGATTGTAATACTTGGAATCAGGGACTGAGCTCTGGCTATCTTGGCATTTCCAGAATGAATGAATGAGTGAATGAATGAACATCATGCCCAGTGGCATTATCAAACTTACCATCCCCCTCCACACCTTTTTTTTCTCCCTTCCTTCCAGTCTACAAGTCATGCATTTTATATGTAAAGACACAGTTCAAAGTAGTTGGGAAGTAAAGATTAACCTGGCCAACAGAAAACATAAAAAGCCTAATTAATGTCAAATAAAATAGGCTTCAGACAAAGATTACTAGAGATAAAGAGATATTTCTTAGTGATAATAGGGCCAATTAATCGATAAACTAGAACATTCCACAGCAAAGCTTCAGCTGTTTTTGTAAATAGTTGCTGGAGCAGTTTCATGACCAGTTATTTGCATGTTGCCTAAGATTGTCCTCCTGCTACCAGGACAGAGATGAGTAGTTGTGAGAAAGATTGTTAAGTCTCACCAGGTCTAAGATTGTTACTCTCCAGGCTTTCACAGAACATGCTGCCTGACTCCTACAAAGGAACTAAGTCATCAACAGGAAGTGAGTTTGGCTAAGTCTAAATCCAAGTTGTAAATACAATTTGTAACTATTTCAAAATAGGAAAAGAATCTAGTTAAAATAGTATTCAAAAATTTTTTGGGGGGTGAGAGGGGGGAAAAAGAAGAAAAAAAACAACCAAAATTTTAGGGAAAACCCCTTGATTTGAGGTATGTGGAACACATAACCATAATCTTTTGTAGATCCCTGACTGGTCATAGCAGTCTAGGCATACTCTGAACTATAGGAGATCACATCTTTGAAATCTGGATTATAGCCTTTTCATGGCCTCTATAGCTACAGGAAGGAGGAAACTCAGGTACTGAACACTGTGCACAGTATTTGGTGAGAACTAAGTAAATTCTTCTTTCATGAATGAATAATACATGAACCACCTTGGTAAAGTAAGCAATAAAATCACTTAGACAATGTTATAGATGACAAACAGAGATTTAAAGAAATTTAGTGAACCCTTAAGGTCAAAATAATGGTAGCTGTGGAGCTGGATTTGCACTCGATTCTGGCTCCAAAGCCAGAACTCTCAGTTCTTTCTCCCTTCTCAAAGCTAACTGACTGTCATCCTAGTCCTTCAAAGTGAACACTCCAAGAAATGGCCCTCTAGACTCTCCTCTGTGGCCAGAATACTACATGTGCCTGCCTCTCTCAAGGGAAACGGTTGTTTTTTTTTTCCTAACAAGGGGTATGTGTATGTGTCTAAGTCTCTCTCTCCCTCCCTCTCTC
>PVHY01020460.1:0-25503 GCA_004024945.1 Uropsilus gracilis | reverse complement strand
GAACCTCAGGCTCTCGTTGCCCGGGGTACCACGGACTCAAGCAATCCCCAGCCTCAGCTTCCCAAGTAGCTGGGATGACAGGCGCACGCCACCACACCCAGCTATTTTTTTGGAACTAGGTCTCTCTGCGGGCCCCAGGCGGGACTCGAACCGCGATCCCTAGCCCCGGCCGCTTCATAGGCTGAAGCTTACAGGCACAAGCCACCGTGCCCAGCTGGACATGCAGCTTCTAATGTGTGTTATTGAGGGTAAAAGTAATGACCCTTTTCCTACCTAAGGTGAAAGGAAAAGACTTTTTTTTTTTTAAAGAGACTAGCTCTCGCTGTGTTGCCCAGGGTTGTCTTGAACTCATGGACTCGTGATCCCCAGCCTCAACCTCCCAGGTAACTGGAATTACAGGCGTGCACCACTCCCAAAGTCAGCCCAGCTCCCAAAGTCAGAATTTCCTATGGACATTAATACCCAGGGAGATCTGAGGTCCCCTACCTCAGAATTGTGTTAATGAGAATTAATTTTTCCATTGGGCTCTAACTTAACGATCATGCACTTAGAAACTGCCAAGAAACCACATGAGACATGTAGTCCCTCCGGTCTACTGTACAGTGGCTACTAGTTTTTGAGTATTTAGTACCTAAAGACCCCTGAGACTGAGTCTCAAAGCTCAGGACCTGCACCATGTCCCTGATGAGCTGCCATTGAGTTGGTGCGTGGACCAGCCCGGTGCCTGCCCTCTGCGTTGCCTGCTAGACAGGTCAGCACTGAGCTTGGGTTCCAGTCTGAGCATCTTCAAACCTATACATTTGTGGTTTAATGAAATCATTGAAATGTCATACTGTTTTTACATTTTTCCTACAAAAGGCCTCCAGTCTTTTTGGAGAAGAGCAGAGGTGTAGATGCGCAGAGTGGAAAGGGGATAGCACATGGGTTAGGGTAGGGAAGAAAGTGGGAAGGAAGAACAGCTTCAGGGTAAGTGTGAGGAGAGAAGAAAGAAGTCTCAGAGCATCTCCAGGTGCCAAGAGCTGGGGAATAGGGTTCGTCGAAGCTGACCACAGGGTGAGAGGATCTTCCCAAACAGGGCCTCCATTTCTTCCCTGGGTCTGGGCTGCGGCCCTGTCTGAGTAGAGTGGAATGAGGAAAGCAGGCATTTTTGAGTTCTGGTTTCTCTCTGTCCTGGCCCCCACAGGTTCGGCCCCTACTACACCGAGCCAGTCATTGCTGGGCTGGACCCGAAGACCTTTAAGCCCTTCATTTGCTCTCTAGACCTCATCGGCTGCCCCATGGTGACTGACGACTTTGTGGTCAGTGGCACCTGCGCTGAACAAATGTATGGGATGTGCGAGTCTCTCTGGGAGCCCAACATGGTGAGTTGTGACCTGGAGCAGAGCTGGGCTCACAGGCTGCCGTGGCAGGAAGGGAGGGCAACGCAGGGAGGAGGGCGAGCTATTGAGCCCTGGGTGGGTGTTCAGAAACTGTCTGCCAGCACCTTGGTGCAGGCTGGCTGGCCCCGAGGAGACTACCTTCTGCTGGGGAACTCTAGCCAGGTACTTGCTTCAGCGACAAACAAGACCTCACATGGGCTTACGGAGTTCTCACGCCCATGCATTAAACGAACATTTCATAAGGTGTGAGGTTAGAGGCCATGCAACAGAGTCAGCTCCAGCCAGGTTGTTTGGTCGGAAACTCAGATCCACCTGGCACTGGGACACTTCTGTGAGCTAACCCAAAACACGGATAGTGCCTGTTTATGTTCTTGAGTAAGTCACTCGACCTCTATATCTCCGTTTCCTCGGGTGCTCGGTGAGGGGAGTAAAATAGTACAGGAGGGCCAGATGTGCACAGGGGCTGGAGCACACCCCCTGTGGCCGCTGGAGTGAGGGCAGAGCACGGGGTGAGGTGAGGTGCGACTTCGGAGGGCCTTAGAACTGCTCAGACGTTGGATCTCCCCTGCATGCTGCCAGAGGCAGTAAGGGATCTAGGAACCGGAGCATGCAATAGACGTGACGGGCCGCTGTCACCTGCAAGGGGTACTGATAGTTTGAGCGAGTGCAATGGTGGGGCAGCCCCAGTCAGGAGGACTTGACTTAGAAGGACAAGAGGGCCTGGCCACGTGGAAGAAAGGGAGATCGAGCTGGTGAGGGCTTCTAGCTAGTTAGCCAGCCAAGATGCAGGATGTAGGAGAAGGAACTGGTTTGGGGGAAATAGATTTGTGACTGCCAGGGTTTTGAAGTACCTGTGGGACACCAGGGAGTGATGACTGGTAAAGCATGCAGAGGCACCGGACAGGGATTCTCCCTGTTTTACAGAAGAAGAGTTGAGACTTAGTGAAGGGACAGACATGTGACTTACCCCAGGTGACACTTGTGGATGATGGAGGAAGTTCGTTTAAAGTCATTTTCACTTGTCCTTACATAAGCCTCTTGTGAGTTGAGTGGATTTCCTACATCTAGGGAGCCACCCCATGCTTCAGGCATGAAGGGTCCAGAGTTGGAGACCTTGAGTCTAGGAAAAAGCTAGGAGGCAGATCAAGTGAGGGTCTGAAGACTTCTCTGTTGGCAGGACCCAGAACACCTGTTTGAAACCATCTCCCAAGCCATGCTGAATGCTGTGGACCGGGACGCAGTGTCCGGCATGGGAGTCATCGTCCACATCATGTGAGTAGGAGTTGAGGGCAGTCTAGGAGCCGCAGACAGCTGCCTTTCCGCTTCCCCCCAGCGGCCCCGTCTTCCCAGCCCCTGGTTAGGTGCCGGGTGGAAAAGGTGCTCGTGGCAGGCCTGTGCTGACGGTAGGCCACAGGGAGCCGCCCCAGGTTCTCCTGGTCTGTCAGGTGAGGCTCCCAGACCCTAAGTTTTCTCCCCGTTGGGGAGGGAGGAGACATTTCTTTGCTTCCTGAAGAGTCCCTAAAGCCTCAGGGACCTGTGTGGGGATGAGCCTCAGCGCAGCTGCTGCAGTTACTGCCCCAAGGCTCTTGTATGTGCACTGGGGTGAAACTGCACTGCCTCCCTGAGTCCCTTGAATGTGTGTGTGTGAGGGGGGTGGGAGCCTCTGTTCTTCATGCTGGAGCCCTGAATCATTGATTCTGGATAGTTCTCTCTGTACTAAGCCTTCGCTGGCCTGTTTCTCCACTCTCCCCTTCCTCACGGGTCCGGGTGGGGCACCGAGGAGCCCGGCGAACAGCAGTGGGGGAGCTGGTCCTAGACTGGGACAGCCACTCTGCAGTCTGGACAGGTGTGACCTTTCCTGATTTTCTCCCTCCACAGTGAGAAGGACAAAATCACCACCAGGACATTGAAGGCCCGGATGGACTAACCTATGCCCCGAAGCCTTTTTTTTTTTTTTTTTTTTTTTAAATAAAAGCTTTTCTCTCATTTGTCTTTTTACCACTCACCTCTGCCCTCAGCCGGGCAGTTACACGCAGGGTGAAGCTCAGCCCAGGAATTTTCTCCCTGACTCCCAGCTCTTTGCCCGTGTTGCAGGACGGGCTGTCTTCTGGGCCTGCCCAAAGGACTAGCGTGCTCTGGAGTTGAATCCCCGCAGCCGAAGGGAACCGACACGGCCCTTATTGTTGAAGGGCAGCTGAGTAACTTACTCAGGGCCATTTAATTAGTAGTAGAGCAAAGATGTAAACCCTGTCCCCCGCGTCTAGAGTCCTCCTCATTGAGCTCTACTGGGAAACCTGTGAATTTCCTTTCATTGTTTTAGGAAGAAATTTGTCCAAGTGCCCGCCATAACCGCCATAACCGTCCAAAGGCGGTGGTTAACCGAGGCTGCACATCAGCGCCACCTGGGGAGCTTCTAAAACACTTTGCTCCCACACTGCAAATGAGTCCGCCAACCTTTTAAAGGAACCTGGCCTCGTCTTTTCTCGGCTCCCCAGGCGGTCCCAGCCTGCAGCCCCTAGTGGATGTGCTGCCAGCACACGGGAAGTCCCCTAGCCTAGTGGTCCCAGGCTCACCTCCGTCACAGTGACCTGGAGGGCTGAGAGCAGTTCCCATTTGGCTGTGTGTGGGGCCTTGAGAACCGATACTCCCACGTACTGCTGGTCCCTGTATTCTAAACACACAGTCTGTGAAGAATGTGAGGTACTCAGGGCTTGGGGACCTGCTGGAAGCCAGCCACACGGCTAGTCGGGAGGGCTGGGAGGCGAGGCTCCCGGCCAGCGTTGGTTCTGCCCAGTGAGTGAGGGAAGCAGCATGGCCTTTCTGCAAGCATGAGCCGATGAGGCCCTGCCTAGGTGCGATGAGGGGCTGCAAGTGAGTGGCCTTTATCCGAACTTAGAGGCCGGCGGGGGAGCCGCAGGGGTAGAGGACTTCAACCCAAGTGGTCTCCAAAAGCTGGATCAAACCTTTTAATTTGGAGAAAAACAAGAGGCTCATTTCCAAAGGACTCAAACAGGACAGACGTGTACACAAAGCTTTTTGAGTTTTATTTTTTCCCTCGGGTTTGGGAGTCATCTTAACATGCATGCATTTTAAAACAGTAACGGGGTCTCGAATGTTCGAGCAGACATTAGACAAGCACAGGGGGGTGGAAATTCCTATTTAAAAAATGGAAATTGCAGTGGGAACTCGAGAAATCACACATACAGTGGGTGATAGTGTATCCTGCTCCCCCAGAAGTTTAAACTTCACATTTTTGACGGCTGTGATCTGACCTGACGCCCAGCTGTGCGAACAGCACCAGGCCTCCCTGTGTGGTGGGTTCCTGCTGCCTCCAGGATGGCCGAGCCAGGGGAAGGGGCTCTTCTGTTTCTGCTTCAGCCTCCAAAGACTCCGCACGACTGCGGGGAGAGCCACAGCTCCCCTTCGCAGGGGCTCTAAGTGGCGCATCTCGGAGGAAAGCCGGGGCCATGTCACTACCTGCTGCAGACGGCTGGTGGATTTGGGGCAGTTTGAATGTTTTCCCTTTGATTCCTGTGCTCAGGCTGGGCCCTTCCCCTATTTCTGCCAAGAGGCATGAGGTTCCCACACTTGGGGGAGCCACAGATCTAAGACCAGAGCTCTAAGGGTGTTCAAACACGCTGTCCCTTCCAGCTGACACTTGAGCAGCAAATGCCAGGGAGTGCTGAAGTGTTTCCGCTCTCCCAACACAAACTGGTAAAAGACAACTGGGGGGTGAGATTGGCTACTAAGAAAAGTCCTGGGTCTTTGGTCCACCTCCCCAGGGCACGCCCTGGCAGACTGAAGAGGGGAAGGTCACAGGGCAGGAGTCTAGTCCCGTGCCCTGAGCACTATCAGGGGACCTGAACAGGCAAGAGAGAAAAGTAAGCAGAGGAGGGGGAAGAGCTGCCTGTGGTGGGAACTTAGCGCCACGGAGTGCAGCCACAGAGGCGACTCGTGGCACCTGCCACAGGCCAGTAACCCCTGAGCTAGATAAGGAGAGATGGAGCACTGAGCTCCTGGAACTGCTGGCTTCCCAGTCTGCCCGTAAGCCCCAGACCGCAGGGCACAGGGAAGGAGCTGGATTGGGAGACAAAGACTCAGTGGTTCAGTAACAGGAACAAGGGCCAGAGGCCTTCATCTAGTGGTCTAAGCAGAGTTTTCAGAGAACGCCTCACCTGGCTGGGAGACTAGTTTCTCAATCATAGACTCTCAGAAGAGGGGAGTTGGGGGTGGGTGGGTGGGAGCTGTGACTGGTAAATAGCAGAGGGAGGAAATGGGGAGGAATCCTGCCCTTACTCCAACCAAACCTCACCCTGCAGCCATGTCCCATTACACCTTTGTTCTTGGAGGCTGGGTGCGGTGGCTCGTGCCTGTAAGCTTCAGCCTATGAAGTGGCCAGGGCTAGGGATCTCGGTTTGAGTCCCGCCTGGGGCCCATAGCGAGACCTAGTTCCAAAAAAATAGCTGGGCGTGGTGGCGCGCGCTTGTAATCCCAGCTACCTGGGAGGCTGAGGCTGAGGCTGGGGATCCCTTGAGTCCATGGTACCCCAAGCAACATGAGCCTGCGGTTTCATGGGCAAAAATAGCAAGACCTAGTCTCAAAAAAACAAACAAACACCTTTGTTCTTGGGAGACCCACAATGATTGTGGGGTGCTCTAAGACTTTAGCTTTTGTTCTTGGCTCCAAAGAGTGAGGTGGGGAGCAGTCATTTCCCCTTGGATATCTTCCACTGTGCAGAGGGGATGGTGGGAGTAGGGGTAAAGGGGAGTGGAGGCAGACAAATGCTGGATATCAGTTCACTTTCTCTACATTCAGACTGCAAACCAAATATAATATCTTCATCATGACAAAAAGAGAAAGAAAACTTGTATAAACCAAGATAAATAGCTTTTAAACATTTGAATACCTAAGGGATTAGAGGGCCAAACCCAAGGTTTTGAAGATAGCACGGAGAATGAATGACCTTTTTTTTTTAAAAAAAAACAAAAAACACCTCAAATCCACCAAACCACAGCTCAAATGTCCGAACCCCTATCCACAATACTGTCAGAAAAACAGAGCATTTGAAAAAGAATGCTTACCTCTCAAAATGTAAACAATATACCAAAAAAAAAACACATAAACACAAAAATTCAATGTTAAAGAAGTTAGATACCTGCAGCGCGTCTCTACCCACGTGACTGCTACATCTCCCCACTGCACAACACGACAGCCCAAAGGCAGGAAGCGCGGGGCCCAGGCGGCCAAGGCTGCGGAAGACAGCCTTCCAAGCTCTGGGGGTGCTGGGCCTGACAAGGAGCAGACCCCAATTTTCACTCTTGATTAGAAGGCGGGGAAATCAAGTCCCAATATTATTCCTACACAATCCCTTCTGCAGTCAAACATTTTCTCCCTGAGCCACCTGGTTGCAGTTCTTCCCCAAGTGACTTGGCGACCTCCTACTGATGTTCACAGCTACTTGCGGCCCCTTCCCGAGGCCGCAGTGGTTGCTTGAGCTCATCTGCCTCTTCCAGAAGGGTTCCGGCCACCCCAGTGGAAGGCTGGGTCCACTCCTCCCTGACCTAAATGCTGCAAGGACACAGACAGGGCTGGCTCCTGCTCCAGAAGCTGTGCTTGGCCGGATTTGGCGGGAGCC
Organism: Uropsilus gracilis; assembly: GCA_004024945.1. Classification (NCBI taxonomy): domain Eukaryota; kingdom Metazoa; phylum Chordata; class Mammalia; order Eulipotyphla; family Talpidae; genus Uropsilus; species Uropsilus gracilis. The sequence continues at coordinate 18,489 of PVHY01020460.1, read as the reverse complement.
ACTGGAAACCGATCCATTCATCATTCAAAATGGCTCCACAAGCTCTCTTTGCTTCCATGAAGGCTAGCTACAACTTTGACCCCCAGTTCCTGGTGAGGGAGTGAGAAGATGCAGGAATGTACCTCCTCCAAGGCAGAGCAACAGGGTCATTTTCTCTCCTAGTAAAAACTGTTCCAATGGCATCACGGAAGGACACGTGCTTCACCGCTGAGGACTGGGAAGCAGACTCAGGAGATGGGTGGAGCTCCCGAAGGAACTGCAGGATGCCACTCCTCCGGAGGAAGCCAGTAGGTGGCAGATCTGCTAAACATCTCAAGGAAAAACAGCCTCAATGCCGGGGCCAGGTGGAAGCCCACATCAAGCCTCAGAATTGGATTTCCTGGGTCAAGTGACCCAGAGGTAACCTCAGGCTTGGGTGCCATTCTCCAAGGTGGGGGGCACCATTCCCCGTAGCAATAACTGTTGGGTGGCAAACCACAGGCGTAGGGAGTCAGATCATCTACAGGGTGGTCCTGTGGCTTGAAGAGGAATCGCAGCAAGGAGCACCCCAGGCCTGTGGCGATCGCCCCTGGCTAAAAGCTCATCATCAACTGAGGGGAGAAGGTCTGAGGGAAGTAAATGGGTGGAGGCACAAGACCTCCTTTGATACTCATCAGCTTCTGGGATTTCCCCAAGGGGAAATAACCATTTAAACACAGAGGTCCTGTTATAGTTAAAGGTGCTCTCCACTTCCTCTTGATCCAGTGGGAGGCAGGCGTTAAGAGAGAGGACCTTGGAACTCCGGGGGCTGAGAGAGCCGGGGCTTGGTGATGGTCACAGGGTCTCTGAGAACCAGCTGTCCAACAGCCTAGCAGCTCCCCCAACCCCTCACCATCCCACAAGGATGAGCCGGTTCCCCTCTGAGATCTTTGATTCTGATCCAAGATGCATGATGTTGGTCGGGAGTGTTCCTTTGGGAGCAAAGCATTTAGATGGAGGAGTCAATCATGTAACATTTCATTTAGATCCGAGGCAGAAAGGTGGAGGAAGTTGCACACAAAACTCCATAAAATTAAAAAGTTAATCCAGACAAGATCAAATGCAGCCAGGCTGAGGCGTCTGACCTCTTCTCCTTTGGTGTCAACGTGTCCTGCTCTTAGAGGACCCTGGGCTGGGTCTATGGGGTGCCTATTTAAGCCTCTTTAATTGAAGGGAAGTGACAGCAGGGTGGGGATGTGGGGGTGAAGAGGGTGATGACATACATCGTTATAAATAGCAAATCTGGAGCAATCAAATTTCAGAAACAAAACCCAAATAAACCCACAAAGTCATCTCCAGTCCCAAGGTATTTCAAAAGGTTGCACGGTAACAAACAGGAAACCCCTTTTCAACCTGGGCCAACTGTATAAAATAAACAAGTCAAGGGTAAGCAGTGAGGCCACACCCTGTGAGCACGCGTGCACACAGCACAGCCCTCCTCTCAGCTGGTCTCTTGGGGTCATAGGCTGCAATCTACCAACAAACCCTCCCCGACCCCCCGCTCTGCTCCCCCACCCTCCCATCTAGCCCCAATACGCCCTCCTTTCCCTCTTTCCATCCTAGACCCCACATCCAGCTCTCTGGCTCTGGCTGAAGGCAGAAGGTAACTACGTCAGGATGTTGGACATGAACTCGTTGAAGCGCTTGGAGTACTGCTCAGGGTTCACAGTCGAGATCTCGGCCCCCGCCTGAAAGACAGAGAGGCTGAATTAGGTCGCACTCCTCAGCCCCCCAGGAATCTGCACCTGGGAGGGGCCTGGGGGCTCAGGGGCCTCTGGCCCATTACGAGAGCCCAGTCCCATGGGCTACTTTGAGGTGTGGGTGCCCACAACTCAGAACTGCCCTGAGCCCATCCCTCTGACTCACAACCCCAGTGGTCCACCCACTGAAGTAGGGGCAAAGCCTGAGAGATGGGGGAGAGGCTCTGGGTCTCTGGGGGGGGCCCCTGTTTGGAGAACAGCCGCTGAAGTTCCTCCAGAAATGGGCCTCGGGGGAGCAGCGTGGGCATGTAGACAAAGCCATGGCTGCGGGTCAACAAGATGTGCCACATGCCCAGTAGCCCTGGAGAGAGGTTCCAGGCTCACCCCAAGGGTCAGGTAACTAGGGGAAAAACAAGCTGGGCTGTTACCCAGCTGCAGGGAGGGGCTGGGCTTTGTTGGCAGAGAAAACAAGGCAAGCATTTCCCCTTCTCTGCTCTGGGGGGCTAGAAGGGGAGGACAATCTCCCTAGGAGTCTGGGGGCTCCCGGGGCTGGGGGACTCACCCCGTGTTTCACTGTCTTGGCAGCATGTGCGGCTTTCTTCTTAGCATCGTATGGCGTGAGGATGTCAATGATGGCCATGAAATAGACCTCCTTCTTGGGGGCACCTGAGGGAGAAGGGAAGCAGGGAGGGAGAAAGAGGGGGCAGGGAGAAGAGCAAAAGCAGCTGGGGCTGGCTGCATCTACAACCCGTTAGGTCCATCTAGCACAGTGGAGCTGAGAAAAGGGATGCCTGTTGGGTCCTTCTAGATGCCATTCCAGTGCTTACTTGCTCGTCAGTCACCCTGTGGGCTGACATGACAGTGTCTGTGAGGTTTTTCCGCATGTCATGAACCAGAGCAAAACCAGGTCTCAGATATCTAAGGACAAGGAGGAAAGTGCAGGAAGGTCTGGAGAGAAGGTGCTCTGGGCCCCTGAGGACAGTGACTGCTGGTGACCTAGGATGGGACTCTGGAGGCAGACAGTGGCCAAAGTCAGCAATCAACGGGGTGGAGGTCCAGAAACACGCAGGGGCCTGATGGGGACAGAATGGGGGCTGGGGTGGGCAGGGCAGGCACAGGCTCCCACTTACTTTCATGGCTTTTCATGGCATAGACGTCAACAGAGGGATCAAATTCCCCAGGACCAAAGAACCGGGGAAAGCTGAGGAGGTTGCCAGGGCTGTCTGGAGGGGTGCCATAGGAACAGAGCAGGTTGCCCCCCATGCCATCGTTCTCACACTCCTCCTCCTCTGCCCGCTCCTCCACCTCCATCTCCTCCTGCTCAGCTCGGTCCACGTCGTGGATGCCTACCAGCAGGCTGTAGTCCATGATCTTCAGCTGGGCCAGGAACTAGGGGAGGAGGGGGAAGGAGAAATGGAAGGAAGGTTACAGGGGACATCCCAGTGGCATCTGCAAAGGGGAGAAAAGGTGAAACTTTCAACTCAATCCTCTGATTCTAGAGACAACAGAGAATAAGGCATCAGGGTATCTGCCCTCAGCGGGGTCCATGTCTAATGGGGACAACAGTCATCCCTCAGGGGCAAGGAGCAGGGCAAGTTCCAAGCAGGCAAAGCAGGTCGGGAGAGGGTCTCTCCAAGGAGAGGAGTCGAGACTGAGTCGGAGAGGGGGAGAGGAGTGAAACAGCAGAGGCTGGACAGGGAGTGAAAGAGCCTACACAGCCTGGGATGAAGAGAGGCTCGGCGAGTGTGAGGAAAAACAATGCCAAGGAGCGCTGTGCAAGAGGCTGGAGAGATGGATGTGAAAGACACAGCAGTGCCTTTCAAAGCACACCCCTCAGCTCCGTTCTGAGTGCTAGATCCAATTTAGTGCATGGGGATTAGCATCGTTAAGAAGTATTCAATACCACAAAAAAAATCCAGAAAGCATCAGACCACACAGTGTTCAGTAAAAGGGACAATCAGCGAAGGTCTGAAGAGAACAAATGGGCTGAACCAGTCCTCTTGCCTGAGGGCCTCTGGGTTGGGACATGAGGTTTTTCCCTGCCTTCTAATGCTGAAGGAAGCATCAACCTTCCTGGGCTCCAGCTTGCTAGATGAAGATCTTGGGACTTTTCAGTCTCCAGAATCATGTGAGTCAACTCCTTACAATAAACATCCACTAGCTGTCCATCCTTCTATCTCCTACTACGTCCGATGTGTTGGTTTTGTTTCTCTAGAGAGTCTCAATATACCAAGTATCCATCAATGACTAAACAGATAAAGACATGGTGTGTACACACACACACACACACACACACACATAGACGATGGAATTTTATTCAGTCTTGATCCCTGGTCCCAGCCACTTCATAGGCTGAAGCTTACAGGCACGCGCCACTGTGCCTGGCTTATTCAGTCTTGAAAAGGAAATTTTTTCCCTACTCGCCCCCGCCCCTGGAAATTCTAACATATGCTACAGCATGGACAAATTTTGAAGACATTATGCTAAGTGAAATAAATTGATCACAAAAAGCAGTTATTATGATTCCACTTATTTGAGGGTTCTAGTCAATCTCACAGGGACAAACAGTGGAATATTGGTCACTAGGGGCTGGAGGGGATTAACGCTTAGCACATACAGGGGTTCAGAAGGGTGGTGATGGCTACACCACAGTGTGAGCAAACTTACTGTCACAGAACTATATGCCTGAGAACAGTTAAGAGGGTAAACTTCCTTTTATGTATACTGTACCACAATAAAAAAAAATTAAGTCTGTAGGACTTGGCTTTAATAAGCAGGCCCCCCCCAATTTATGGAAATAGCAGTAGAGAGTGAATTACCAACACATCTGGATGATAGTCACCCTTTCTCCACAGGAGATCCCACCCCAACCAGAATGCTGCTGAGTAAGGGGAGAACCAGAGCCAGTGAGGCCTGGCTGGTGGAGCTAACAGCTGGCTCCTGTCACGCTGATGGCGGGCTACCCCCTCCAGCACTGGGACACTAGCAGAGGCGAAGGCAGAAGGGTACTCTGCAGGAGGTGTTGGGGTGGTCGGTGAAGAGATGAGGGAAAGTGTTCCAAACTGAGTCATGGAGGTTCTACTGGCACAAACTGGGTCCCTTCCCAAATGGCACGCTCCCTGGCACGCCCAAGTCATGCTTCCTTTGATTACCCTCCTGGAAAGCAGTGAATTCAATTTTTCTGAAGGTTAAGAGGCTCCCCCCCTGGGAACAAGAGGGAGCCCTACTCAGCCAAGGGGAGGATGAAGGTCAGTAAGTACCTCTACATCCCGTTTCAGTTTTTCCAGGAAGTTCTTTTTACTCTCCTCTCCCACATGCAGCTTCTGCCCTTCATTGAGGAAGTCATTATCTTTGAATGTTGGCAAGTCCTTGGCCTGGAAGAACAATACAGAGTCAGGCTGGAGGCCTAATTCATTCACCCCAGGAGTCCTCTGCTGGTGGGCAACGATACAGAAAAGGGAAGGATCCTTAGCACACAGCTCAGTGCAGGAGGCCAAAACTAGGCTCCCGGCGGGCAGGGTGGATGGTCAATGTGTCATGCATGTCAAACAATGAGAACTGACTAAACCATGACCCCCTGCCAAGCTGGGACTACCTCAAACTTAGGCAGCCCACTCACTGGTTCAGGCTAAACACTGCGATGGAAGCTGCCGGTCCTCCAGGACCATGCAGAGCCCAGTAAGGGCAGTGATTACAGGCTGGACACCAAGGCTGAGGCCAAAATGAGGACAGGCAAGTCTGAGCAACACAGAGCACTCCACGTTGACAAACTCTTATCTGGGACCTGGGCTCAGGGCCACAGTGGAAGAAGGGACAGGATGGCTTTCTTTCTTTCTTTCTTTTGAGATTAGGTCTCACTATTTTTGCCCGTGGAACCGCAGGCTCACGTTGCCCGGGGTACCACAGACTCAAGCAATCCCCAGTCTCAGCTTCCTAGGTAGCTGGGATTACAGGCGTGCGCCACCACACGCACAATTTTTTTTGGGACTAGGTCTCACTAAGTTGCCCCGGTTCTAGCCATGGCTTCCTAGACCGTTGCTCACAGGCATGCGCCATCATGCCCGGCCTAGGATGGCTTTCTGATCCCAGTGGCCCACCCCCACATGACCAGCACAAGTCCCAGCATTACCTTCTCCTTGTCACTTGCTTCTCTGGCAACAGTGGAACCCTGAAAGGATAAACACTATCAGGAGAAGGCCTGCTGAAGTCAATTTGTTGAGTAGAAAGATCTGCATCAGTGTTTGGAGAGAGCAGGTAAACTGAAGTAGGCTGGTGAGAGTCCTGGAAGGACCAGGAGGCAGCAACAAGTTCATTTCCTTTGTCACTAACCATTTACAGAGCTCTGTGTGCAGCAGCAGGGACTAGGACCGCACCAAAGACTCGGTTCATTATGCAGTAGTTATACCATTCGTTAGTTCGTTCGTTCATTCATTCATTCATTCATTCATCCATTCATGGCAAAGGCATTCATCCATCCATCCATCCATCCATCCATCCATCCATCCATCCATCCATCCATCCATTCATGGCAAAGGTGCCAAGGGGTACCAGGGATGGGGCGCTCAGGGCAGGTAGCACAGGGACGGGACCTGGACTGTGGGGAGACTGGCCAAGGCCTGCGTCCTGGGAGAGCTGATACATGAGCTGATCTCAGAGGGTTAGCAGAAAGTAATGAGGTGAGGGAAGATGGAGAAAAGGGCAGGAAGAGGGCCAGGGCTGGTGGGGAGGGGATTCCCAGCAGCCTGTGTGAGATCTTAGGGAGGAGAACACAGGCATTGGAAAAGAAACGCTGTGACAGGCAGGCAGGGTGGTGTGAGGTGACCGAAGTCAGGAAGCCAGGTTCAAGAACAAAGGAGTGCCGTGGCTCCCGGGCACAGGTACGTCAGGTAATGCACACAGGCTGTCAGTCCTCCAGGCCCGACAAGCACCAGAGGGTGTGCTTCTCACAGTCTGCCCAGCACTTGAGCCCTTGGCACACCCGTCCCGCTGACACGGTCGAAGAACATCAACTGTGGCAAAATACAGCATACGAAGAGTTACATAAACCCTTGTTACTGTCACCTGGACTTCAACCAGCCTTGGGTCCATCGGAATTGGGCTATCAGCTACAGAGCCTGTTCATGCTGGAACATGCGCACTGGCCTTCCCATTATGTGGAAGCTGGCACCGGGGCCCCTCTAGGCCTCAGGGAAAAGGTAGCCATAGAGCTGGGAAACATGGAGCCTTTACCTTGAGATCATACTTGCGGTGCACGGTGAGCCGATGGCTGAACACATTCCTGGTGACCACCATGTAGGTCTCCACGCCATCTACTGTCAGGCGGTACATGCCCAGGAACTGTGGCAGAAGGGTGTTGCCATGACACTCCACTATGAACTAGGAAGAAAAGGAGGGAAGGCTAAGGAATTTATAAAGGTGCCAGGATGGACGGGGCTCTCCCCAGGCTAAGAGACTCCGAGGACTCTCTAACCTTTACACTGATGATCTTCAAATTGTGTTCTGTGACTGTGAGACTAACTCTAGTGATGACCTGTCACAGAGCTCCACCTACAATGCCTCCAGGGGCTGGGGAACCAAACCCCTGGTCCAGAGATGTGTGCGATATGAGCGAGCAAGCTCCTTTTCCAATGGGGGAGGAAAGCCATGGAGATGGAGCCGCAGCCCCATGGCAGAACTATAAACCATGAGAGACAAAAGGAGCTGGACCGACCACCTGCTGATGTCTGTCCCCATGGGGGAACTTCTCCACTGCCAGCAGCGGGGAGTTGGGTTCCCAAAGCCAGATGCCCGATGTCAGAACTCTAAGGCTCAGAAGCAGCATCATTTGACAGACATCAGAACGGAGGAGACAGCCAGCATGAATGAGGAGGCACGGAACCCTGTTACTACAGGGGTCTGGAGAAAAGGAGACAGTCTCCCACACCAAAGGAAGTGCCAAAATCAAGAAGCCAGGAGAACCACATCACACACCTGCCCTTAAGAGGTTCCTGATGTGCTCAGCCTGGCTACCTGTCTCAAAGTCACTCCTGGAGATATAAGCAGCTGGTCTGCTGCATCCCAGGAGCGCAGGCCCTCACCCAGGAAAGGACACTGCTCCAAAAAAGAAGAGACCAGTGGGCCAAGCATCGACTGATGACTTGCAGCGAGAGAGGAGTTTGAGTGACAGAGTGGGGAGAGGGGAAGGGAGGCAGGGTGGGGGTATAGGGGTACATCATTGGTGGGAGGGCCATATCTAAGGGGCACAATAACTATACACAGTGATCAGTGCTGTATGAAAATAAGAAAATTTAGAAATTTGAAAAAGCAAAGAAAATTGTGTTCCATGAAAACATGGGTGTTCCTCAGGCAAAAGCCACGCCCCTTCCCCTTCCCCCCAACTGGCTCAGCAGAGGGTGAAGCTGAGCAGGCAGGGCACAGCCCTTGTGCTTTCCTGTAACTGGGATTTCGGTGCAGTAAAATCATCATCTAGACCTGCACATCCTCTGCCGGCACGATGGGGGGAAGCCAGAGCACGGAGGGGGCTGCAGCGGCGAGGCTGTGACCCAGACATCTGGGAAAACAGAAGGGGTCCATTCCAAAAGCTCTTCTGAGGCCGGGCGCGGTGGCGCGTGCCTTTAATTCCAGCCTTCGAAGGGAGGCTGAGACTGGGACTCTCTCGAGTCCGTGGGTTTGAGACCTGCCCAGGGCAATGTAGCGAGACCTGGTCTCAAACAAACAAACAAACAAGCAAACAAACAAACAAACAAACCACAAAAGCTCTTCCCCATGTGCTGCAAAGCACTTGCAGTAGCTCCCAAACGCCAAAGGCCCTTGTACCACTACTCGTGCCACAGCGAGAGCCAGCTTTCCCTACAGGCCCTCGCAGGCACGCAGCTGATGCCCATGCACTCTCGCCTTCTCGTGGACAGATGTCAGATGAGCAGAGGGTGGAAATGGGAGATGCAGCAACCCTGCCGCCCGCCAGGACCTCTTTTGGAAGAAATGAAGCAGGTGCCAGAATGCGAAGACTTCCCAGCTCTGACAAGAAACAGCTGTTCAGTAGGGGCTGAGTCAGCCACATACTCTCATTTCCCCTTTATCCAAGCAGGCATTCACCTCACAAAAAATATGGTGGCGGGGAGGACCAGGTGCTGAGTTCCTGAGTGTCTGCCACCATCAGAGAGGACCGACCACTCCCCAGAAGCTCCACTGGGGCTCTCTTCTCCCCTGCCCAGCCCTCCTCTGATGTCCAGGCCGGGGACTCACCATACCTGGTGGTATTTCTTTAAGATGTTGTGCATCTCTGCCACATCCTCGCTGGACACTGTCTTGATGACAAAGCGTCGGTCGTAGGTGGTGAGGAAGCGTGTGCCACACCGGCCCTGGCTGTCACTGTTGATTGGGGCGCTGCGTGTCACTGAGTTCTGATGGACCGAGAGAAAAGCAGGCTGGTCTCGGGAGGAAGACATGGACTCTGATGTTTACTCTGTCTTCTCTTATGGGCTAGACTGCTCAAGAGCAGCAACGCTGACACAGAGGGCACCGTAACACTCCTTTTTCGTGGGATGTTCACGGCCCCCCAGAAGTCTTCCTAAATGTTCTCCCTCACCACCTGGCTCCTGATCCCCAAGTGCAATGAGAAGACTGAGAATGTTTCCTTTCCTTCTGATCTCAGAGCTCCGCGGCGAACTCTGACTCTGCCTCACACCTCAGGGGACTGGCTTCTGATCTTGACACCTGCATGGACCTTGGAGGAGATATTTCATTTCTTTACCCCAGAACTTCCTCACCTGGAACACCAGGATGTGGACTGAGCTGATTTTCCCAGTCTCTTGGGGTGAGAGTTTAAGGAATATTCCAGAAGTCTAGCATACAGAAGCAATGAACATAGTAGCCTCTTTTCCTTGGAAAAGCTTTTCAAGAGCAGGAAAATTATCCTCATCTTGCTACCTTTTCCCCTCTCCCGCACTCAACTCCTCACATCTAGAGTTTTTCTGGTTCTGTCTCTACTCCTTCTCAAGGCCCCATTCCCCTTAGGACCAGAGAGCATTAGGAGTCTTGGGGGGTGGGGGCTAGGGGGCAAGATGTGTCAACCAAAGGGATGTGTTCACCAAGCAGAGGCCAGAAGACTTGGGGGGCAAGGTAGAGGGAAGAGTCCAAATGTCCCTGGTCCCAAGAAAACACAAATGGGGATCCCTCACAGAAAAGCCTCTTCTCTGAGCCCCTTCTCCAGACCCTACATCTCAGATCCTGTTCATCCCTTCACCTAGTGCCTCTCATGAGACTGGCAGAGAAAGGCGCACTACCATCAAGGCAGAAATAAAAGTCTGAAGTGGTGAGATGCTCTCTAAATTAAAGGAGAACCCCACAAAATTGGGTGCCTCTGGTCTGTGAAGAAGCTGTATGACTGAGTGCCTCAATCTCAGGAAGACTTACAGGCCACGAGGTCCTATTCCTGCCCCACTTCTCAGACTCTCTAAAGCGCTGATGTCCAAGAGTAGAGTCCTCTACTCTAAAACCATCTCCCTGTCACCATTTCAGTGCTGGGCACAGTCATTCGCCCACAAGGCTAGTGGGGGAAAAAAATGCAGATGCTGAGAGAATGTGGTTGGATGGCTACAGAGAAGGGAAGGAGCCATGGGGAAAGAGGTCTCAGCAGTCTAAGGCTGCAATTATGGTAGGAAGTTTTCAGAAAACTTCAGGCTCTAACCCGGTCATGACTGAGTTGAGGACTGAACAGACAGGGCTGGAAGGATGTCCCATGACCTCTGAGAAGTGGACACTCTTGAGAGTCCCAGGCCTGGTATATCCTCCTCTTCAGGACACATGTTTGCACATGCTCCCTCCAGAGCAGAGTTGGGGAGTGGGGGTGGGGGTTACTCACCAGAGGTTCATTCTGCTTCTCATAAGCTACTCTGCGAAAGGTGTACTGGGAGGGGGTGGGGGAATTACGATATTCTGAAAGATCTGGGCACATCATTAGGCTATATGCCTTTTTCCCCTGACAGACAAAAATGAAAGTCATAGTTCTTAATGCTCAAAAAGTGCAGTGGAAATTTATCCCACCTTCCCTACCAGGCTGTTTGCCAAGGGAAGAAGGTCCAAGGAAGGTGCTAGGTGGGAAAGTAACAGAAACTATAGACCATGAATCAGATGATCACATCCCTCGTTTGGGGAATGATTCCTCCCACTCAGTCACAGGTCTCTAGGACATTCTTACCCCTTGAAGGGGGTAGTTGCCGGCCGTGTTTATCCCCCCTCCCAACACCAGGGCAGGGGACATGTTTAGGAGGTGACACTCATACCTGGCAAGAGGTTACACTACCCATGAAGTCTTCCTTTTCTAATCTGCCTTATCTGCTTTAAGTGGCCTCATCTCTCGCTGGCAACATTTCTCTCTCTTTAAGTCAAACTACGAAGGAGAAGGGTTCTTCAGCCTAGACTGGGAATGTCAGACTAAAATGAAGCAGCTTCCACGTCCCGCCTCCCCTCCCATTGCTCTCCCTCCCAAGTAGCAGAGCTGGGCCTTGCTCTCAATGATGCCTGAGCCTGCAAGGCCTCATCGGATGCACTTCTAAGGCCCCGTGCCCGTCAAATGCCCACCAGCACTGGGGAGGAAGACCACCTGGCAGGGGAGACCAGGCAGGAAGACGCAGCACAAGAACAGCAGGCGTGTTCTTCTCTACTTGTCCTGTAGCTTCCTGACCCCACTCCACTGCCCAACCCCTCCAATTCTGCAGAGATACCCCACCCCCCGTACCTGGTAATCCTGATCATCAATCCCAAACCTTTCTCGGAGATTTCGGAACACCATAGGGCAGTATTCCTTAAATTTAAAGCGGCTGGGGAGGTTCTCCCTAGGGAAAAGCAGAGAAGTGACTTCGTGAACCTCACCTTGCTCATTTTATCTCAGCCAGAGCCTGTCCAGTGTGGTCCCCAGATCTGGATCTGAACAAACTGCTGTGCTCATAATGCAGGCTTCTAGGCCCCACAAATTCTGGAGGTGAGTGTGGAAACCTGCATTTTGAAGAGGTCAGGTGAATCCGAGCAGGTTAAAGTTTAAAACTTTCAACCTTTGTATTCACTTTGTGAAACTCTAACTGTATACTTAGGATCTAGGTACTCTCTGAGTCTACGTTACCTTTCCATCAAATTTACATCACAGAGAAAACGCCTGACCTGCCTGTGGGGCTTAGCACAGGCTTCAGGTCGTACGCACTGAACTTGCTATGGGATGACTGCACGGACAACTGCGCTGAGGTGATCTTCAGCCTGTCTCCCCCAAAGCTGTTTATATGAATATACCCTGAAGATGGTGATACCCAGTAAGCCCCACCCTTGGCGTCCACAGGCCTAGAGGGAAAGGGAGCTTTAGCTAGACAAAGTCAGTTGACTAGGAGCCCATCTGCTCATGAAACCTTGACTGCTGGCTGCTGGCACCAGTCTCCACGCTTCCCACTCCTTAGTCAACACCGATTCTTGGGAGGGGAATCACCTTGAAGTGATGTGTCCTCCAAATCCTCCATCGTTACAAGAGTCGCCCTGCTTGGAACGCTCCCTTTCAGAAGAATATCCCTCTGACTCCAGGATGACAGACTCCAAGCAAAGAAAAGTCAGTGCTTTCATGTGAAGGCCTGACTTGTCAATAGCACTAAATGCTAGAAACCTGCGTGTCAACAGCTGTTGGAAGGACTCAGGGAATTAAGAAAGATATGAAGTTGCTTTTAGGCCAAGACAGCAAGGTGGCAGAACTTCACCAGCAGCCATGGCCTTTCAAAGGCACAGTCCCACAGGCCTGCTCCCAAAGCCCCGGCCTGTGGGACAGAGCACCACAAGCCCTGTAAGCTGCGCCTGAGTCTATGTTAAGGAGATGACTTCTGGAAACTCCGAAGTTTGCCAGAGGAGTCAACAAGGATGAAAGGGTTGGAAATTTCAGCTTCATCCCCTGATGTGAAGGGAGGAGAGAGGCTGGAGGTTGAGTCAATACCAGAGGCCACTGACCTAACCCATCCTGCCTTCGTAAGGAAGCCATAGAAATCCGAAAGGACAGATTCAGGAGCTTCTGGGTTGGTGAACACATGGAGGTGCGGGGAAGGTGGCACATCCAGGGAAGGAGTGCCTGACACCCCTTCCCACACACCTTGCCCAGTGCAACTTCTCCATCCGGCCGTTCCACAGTTGTATCCTTTTAGAATAAGCTGGCAATCTAGTAAGTGAACTATTTTCCTGAATTCTGGGAGTCACTCTAGCAAACAGACCATACCTGGGGAGGAGGACTACGGGACTCTCAAATCTACAGCAGTTTGGTCAGAAGCACAGGTGACAACCTGAACTTGTGTTGGCACAACACAAGTGGGGAGGAGCAAGGACATCTTGTGGTGCTGAGTCCTTTACCCGTGAGATCTGGTACCTACTCTAGGGACATAGTGCCAGCACTGAGTTGAATTGCAGTACACCCAACTGGTGTTACAGAATTGCTTGATATGTGGAAAACCCACACACTTGATGTCTGACGTGAAGCATGGCAGCTGGGTGCAAGGAGAAATGCAGGGGGTTCTCCATCTACATAGGTGGCCATTCAGCAAGTGGCAGCGATGGAGACAGACAGCTTCTAGAGTAAGATATTATTACTTACTATGGCAGAGAGAGGCCACTAAGGGATGGTTTCAAATCAAGCTTCTCCTCCGGGCTAACAGTCTGGGAATGGTGGGATGACAAAGCCCAGCTGGTGAGGTGATGGGGACTGTGGGACAATGGAGAGTGGAACCAGGAATCAAATGCAGAAAAGAAGAGAATGTGATCAGCAAATAATTCCTGGGGGAACCCATAGTGGAATGAAGAAAGTAGGTCTCCAAATGGCTTAAAACCTTAAACTATGCCTGGTGAGATGGCTGCTCTGATAAAATCTGAGACAACTGTCACACAGCAATGTTAATCCAAGAAGCCACGAGGACAGAAGTATGTGAAGAGTTACTCTGGACAGCGCCCTTGGGTGTTGAGCTCAGCCTGCTGTTCGCACACCAGTTGGAGAGAAAGAGCTTGGCTGCATCCCAGGCCAGGAGCACGCCTGGCAGCTTCCTACCTCAGACTAAGATGAGATAGAGCCACTGCTGTCAGCCTCCAACTGGATGCCTCAGCTCCTGAGGAGCCTCTTCTACCTAACTGAACCTAGCTGAATCACCCAGGGCTGAACCATATGCCCAAGGGATGTGAGAGGGAGAGGGAGGCGGGAGGAGGGAGATGATAAGACCACAGGAGAAAGGGGAAGAACATTTTCACACACACACCCCCCCCCCGCTCGCTTTCAGCCATCATCCAGGTGTCCATGTCATTCTGCAGCGTGCTGGCTTGGCCCCCACCAAGCAGGAGCTTTCAGAAGCTCTACCTTGAGGGAAAGAAACACCCACAAAATCTGAGCCCACTCAGCAAGCAACTTACTTATTGAAGAGATGATTGTCCACCTTGATCTTGCTGTAGGCTTTGAAGTCATCTGGCATTAACATGACAGGGACAGGGACATTGCTCAGCTCATTGATCTGCAAAGCAAGGGGGAAGTGAGGTTCTCAGGCAGGAGGCCACATGCCTCTGAGAGACAATGCATGACAGTGTGGGCACTGTTCTATCACTAAAAACACGTCTGTGGATTCCCTCGTCCTTATTTCTGCTCCCCTCTTCAAGTAAGTTCCCAAGCTCCTCGCTACCTGTTAAAATTCCTGACAAGCTGGACCTTACCAGGTCCAGCTCTAGAGGCACTTCCTTCCTAAAGCTTTCTGTCTAGACTGTAGATATCTTTTCTCAGCACTGTTTTTATCCAACTTTTGGTCATTTCACAGCTTCCTTCGCATGCAATTCATGTTTATCAGCCTCAGAAGCCTGCTAGACTGTAAGCCAGGTGAGACCACACTGCTGTTAAGCAAAGACCATCTAACTGATTTCTTTTCTTTTCTTTTTTTTTTTGAGACTAGGTCTTGCTATTTTTGCCCGTGGAACTGCAGGATCTCATTGCCCAGGGTACCACAGACTCAAGCAATCCCCAGCCTCAGCTTCCCAGGTAGCTGGGATTACAGGCGCACGCCACCACACCCAGCTATTTTTTTTTGGAACTAGGTCTCGCTACGGGCCCCAGGCGGGACTTGAACTGCGATCCCTAGCCCCGGCCGCTTCATAGGCTGAAGCTTACAAGCACGAGCCACCGTGCCTGGCCTTCATCTAACTGATTTCTGGCAACACCATGGTGCTCAGTGCCTTAATTTACCTATGGCAGATCCTATATGAATAGTTGTCAAATGCAGTAATCAGTGGATCAAAAGATAAATGTTACCCAACCAACATGGGTATTAATGGAGGCTTCTGAAATCCTCAATTTGTGGGTCACTCTAGAAATCAACTTGAAGCAGGTCAAAAGCTGGATGGGTTTGTGTGCTTATATAATTTCTATCTTCAAAGCAAAGTGCTACATTTAGAGCTAGCAGAAGATGCATATAACAGGTCCATGGCTCACCATTATCTCTCCCAATTAAAGAAGGACAGTCTTTTGTTGAACTGGGGGAGATGGAGTAGGGGCCCTCACCCCCAAAGCAAACAATCCTTCTCATTGTCTTTCATTCCCCTTCAGGGAGCTACGGGCTGGACAGGGACCAGATTTCCCAGTGGTACAGAGCTGAGAGGGCAGATCCTGCCCTTCCCCATGCCCAGCTTAGCCAATTAGTGGTCTAATTAGCCACAGATATCCTCTCCCATCATAACAGAGTATTTGACATTTGACCCTCAAGCCAGTTGCCACTAATGCACTCAGGGTTTAGAGGAAACCCTAGTCCTGACTTAATGGACGGGGGAGGGGGAGCACAGCCTTGTGCCTCCCAGATACTTTCTTTGCAAATCCTATTATCTCAATGAGGCCTCATGTGGCAGTAAGGGAATAACCCAGAGTCATTAGGACTCCGCCAGGAGCATAAATGGGGGGAAATGGCATTTAATTTGATGCCCCTTTTTATGTTCCAAACCTTTTATATTTAGAAATGTCAGAAAATGAAGGAAGTTCAAGTTAATGCAGTAACTGAGCTGGGGAACCTCAAGGGGTAAAAAACTCCGTTTACTTGTGGGGAAATCAAGGCAGGCACAGGAGTGTAGGTGTATGGGGAGGGGATAATGTAGTAGTACTACAAGTTGGCAGTGGGGGAGAGAGTCTAAACTGCTGGCACAAATTGTTGCAGACACAATGGTATATCCTGTATGATTCCATTTACATGAAATTCTAGGCCAGGATTCTACAGCAAGAGAACTCCAGTAAGAGGCCACCTGGGTTGGAATGGGAAGGTGTGATTTTAGGGTTAAAAAAAAGATTCTCAAACCGGGCACGGTGGCTCATGCCTGTAAGCTTCAGCCTATGAAGCAGCCGGGGCTGGGGATCACGGTTCGAGTCCCGCCTGGGGTTCGTAGCGAGACCTAGTTCCCAGAAAAAAAAGTAGCTGGGCATGGTGGTGCACACCTGTAATCCCAGCTACCTGGGAAGCTGAGGCTGGGGATTGCTTGAGTTCGTGGTACCCCAGGCAACGAGAGCCTGCGGTTCCATGGGCAAAAAAATAGTGAGACCTAGTCTCGAAAAAAAAAAAAAAAAAGATTCTCTATGTTGTTTTGGTTGATGATTATATGGCACTATGCATTTATTGAAACCCAACAAACTATGCATTTAAAACTCCCAGTACCCAAATCGGTAAACACATAGCAATGCCGGTTGCCATCTCAGGGGTGCTCACAAGAGAACCTGAATTCTAAGTGAATTCTAAGTGCCTACAGAGGAAACCATTCCATTTCCTTGTTTTTCTGCCAACAGTAACAATTCATGGTAGCTGTTCCACTTCCTTTTTCCTTGCATATTAAACCTGGCTCTGACAGTTAGGAAGTTAGAAGTTCACAACACTCAAGCAATTCTTCCTTTTCGAGCACATACCTCGGTGTTGGAAAGAACATAACACTGGCTCAAAGAGCATGGTTTTTTTACCAGAACATTACAGCATGCACTACTAATCAATTCTGGATGCATCTAAAATCCAGACTCTGCCATGGCCAGCACTTGGTGTTGGAAAAACGAAAAGACAGACACACTTGCTTAAGGTGGGTCAATTGCTCCTTGGCTAGGGTGAGTCACTCTAACGGGAGGTATTCAGGAATGCTCCATTCAGTAGGTTTCTGTGTGACTCTAGGTTAGCAGGAACAATCGTAAGTTGGTCAGTTTAGTTCTCATTTCATCTCTATTCTAGAATACAGACAAGTCAACAACAGGACATTTCTGAGATAATACTGGCAAACCACCCATATAGCTGAACTATGTAGACTCACCCCTCATTTCCACTGGGCCACATGGAGATGATTCACTCCTGGGATTAGCTGTACTATTTTTTTTAGTTGTGCTAAATTTTATGTCCCCAGAGAGTTCTATTCAATTTCGGCTGAACAAGCACTTACTAAAGTACCTACTACCTGCTTCATTCATCTCATGTTAGGGAGGAGGGGTGTACGGGGCCAGGATGTGCACAAAGAGTAAGGACAAAGCTTATTCTCTCATCAGGGAGATGAGACAAACCCAAGACAAAGTGGAACCTGAAGTTGAACAGGCTACAGGTGGAAATGCAGGGGAGAACAGCTGGTGAACAGGGAGGTGGGGGTTGATGTGGTCAGAGTCAAACTCCCAGCCCTCACACATCAGGCTTAGGAATCAAGGCACCTAAAGCCTCTCTTGGTATCGCCAAGAGCACTTCAGTCTGGAAAAATCTACAAGATCAAATTTCAACTGTGCTTAAAACTGTCCATGGCTCCTCATCAAGCTTAGGGTAAAACTCCTTAGCCTGGCATTCAAGGCCTTCCCTGATCTGACTCAGACTCTGCCAAAGAACAACTCTGTTTACTTCTCAATGTATTGAGGACCCTTTAAGATGCCAACTCCATGCCAGAAGTTGGGGACTTGTTTAGCTGGGAACATAGAGAGCATAACCAATACAATATGAGCGCAGCAGATTCATGAATAAAGGAAGATGGCAAAACAGATTAAGAAATGATTTGGGGCGGGGCAAGGTGGTGCGTGCTTGTAAGCAACAGCTTACGGAGTCGCATCGGGGTCTGGGGATTGCAGTTCGAGTCCTGGCTGGGACAACACAGTGAGACCTGGTTCTCAAAAATAGTTGGGTATGGTGGTGTGCACCTGTAATCCTGGCTACCTGGGAAGCTGAGGCTAGGGATTGCTTGAGTCCGTGTACCACGGGCAACATGAGCCTGAGGTTCCACGGGCCAAAATACCGAGACCTAGTCTCAAAAAAAAAAAAAAGAAATTATTTGGAATGGGAGTGAGAGTGGTCACCAGAAAGTCACATCTGGAAATGCCTAGGATGTAGTTTTCAAAAACAACAAAAGGGAATCCCAGGTGATATGGACAGTCAGAACCAACCCTCAGAGTTGTGAAAGTATACTGCCCATTTAGGGGTGTTATGTGTGGAGGAGGGGAGGGGGACATAGAGGATAAGGAGTGGAGGGGAAGATGGGTGACTAGACTAGCATATAGGATGTTAATAATTACTTCTATTCGGTGAATGCCTATAAATGACCAATGCTTTATGTTACTACATATGTCACCTATATTGTTTAAAGCTATTACTTTTAATACTTATTAGCAACATAAAGTGTATAACTTTGTAAAAATGAGGTTCAAGTGCCTTGCTCAAAACCATGCAGGCTGCATGCAAAGTCAAGACTGATCCAGGTCTGTCTAGTGCCAAAACCTGGGCTCTGATGCTGGGTA
>PVHY01020459.1:8440-25624 GCA_004024945.1 Uropsilus gracilis | reverse complement strand
GACACCCCTCAAACCTGGAAGTATCCTCCCCAATCTCACCATCGCTCCCACCCTGCCCTGGCGACTTCTAAACTTTCCCTCTCATAACAAGGAGCCCTGTCACCCAGCCTGCTTCCCTCAGCTTGGGGAGGAGGGGAAGACGCATGAAGTAGGAAGGAACTTGGGGAGAGGGCGGGCGGAGGGTGGGCGAAGCACTGAAGGGAGGGAGGTGAAGAAGGCAAAAGTCAAGCAATGAGAAGGAGAAAAGGTGGGGGCAGGTGCGGGCGGGGGAGTAGAGATGAGGCCAAGGAAAGGGGCCGAGAAGACGCGGAGAGGGCAGAGGATAGGGACTGGAGGGGAGGGGAGGGGGAGGGGCGGGGTGGAGGGGGGGGCCGGGCCCTGCACTCACCGCGGCCCATGGTTCGGCCGGCCCCGCCCTGCGCAGTCGCGGCCCAGAGGGTGAGTGGGAGGGAGTGGGAGGAGGGTCGGTGGAGCCCGAGCCTCCGGTACGGCCCCGGCCGGTCCTAGCAGGAAGCGCCGCCGCCGCCGCCGCGGATCACCGAGCGGCCTCCCGCGCATGCGCCATGGGGGCCAGGGGCAGCCCTGGGGATTCCGTTCCCAGAAGGCACCGCGCAGGCTGCTGCCGCCGCCGCCGTAGCTGCCGCCGCCACCGCCGCAGCCGCCGCCGCCACCGCCGCCGCTGCCCGGACGGGAGAGGGGCGGGGCCGGGCCCCCGCCCAGCGGACTACGACGAGCCAACAGGAGGGGCCGCAGTGCGCATGCGGGAGCGCGCCTACCCTTCCCCCACAACCCCCCATTAATCCCCTAGAGAACAAACACCCCACGCGGGCCCCCACCCCCCCGCCCTCCGCGGAAGGATCAGAGCCTCTGCTCAGGCCACTGGTGGCCAATCCCAGCTATCCCTGGGGAGGGGCCTCTTCCAAAGCCACAATCTGTTGGGGGAGCAAGGAATGCCAGGTCCGGGAGGGGCCAGCCCCCGAAGATGAAAGCCGCGACTTGCCCTGCCCCGCCCCAAAGGCTTCCTGGGTAGTGCGCCGGGACTTGACCCGCCTCCCCAGGTCAACATGTCACAACACGACCTCAGCCTGTCAAGTCACATGACCTCTGCCTGTCACTGACAACCTGGTCAAATCTTTGGGCCAGGAGAGCCCATCTGATCCAACCCACCCTCACCATCCCCTCGGTTTACAGAAGGGGAAATGGAGGGCTAGAGCAAAGGCGCAGACTTGCCAAAGATCTGTCACTGTCACTACCACATCTACCTGCCATCCAGACATAATCACCCAGTGACAGTTTCTACTTAGACAAACTGGCTGCCCCCATGAGGGTATGACAGGGTATGTAACGCTACCACGTGGCCTCTGTTTTCTACCTAATGACAGTAGAACCACTTTGCATTTGCGTAGTGCAAAATTTTTCACTTTGGTTGAAGTGGCCTCTGAGTTCATAATACTCTCATTTAATCTTCACAATTCATTTTATTTAAAATCCAGAACAGTGAAGCACAAGAGAGACTGGAAGCCTAACCTAGGATCCCTGGACAAGAGAGGAGGCTCCCAATCCGGCCCAATGCAGTGGTAGGCACAAGTGCATGACGTTTTCCTGTAGGTCAGTCTACCTGGGAGGCCTTGTCTGGCTCCTCACAGCAGGGAGTCCCCGGACCTGCTGTGTGGCACAGCGTTGGTCTTGATGGGTCACCCAGGGAGGAGATGCATGGGGAAACAGTGAGAATCGGGTCCACCCGGCAAAGAACATTAATTTTGGCTTGCTAAGGGTGTATTAGAAACTTTGTACAAAGATAAAAGTACTCCTCTGAGAAGAGCTAAAATGACTACCAAGAGGATTCAAATACCTCGGCCCTTTTGGGGGAGTTAGGAATCTAAAAAACTCCTTTAAAAAGATGGAGATAATTCTGGCGCAAATTTTAGGGAGAGGGTAGTTAAAACGCCTTGTACCCATAGCTGGGAGGGGGCTAAGGAAAATACAAGTCTCTTATGGAGGCGGTAAAAGGGGAGTTAATGCCAGTGGGCGGAACAAGAGCTCCGGGAGAGACAAGTTGCAGCGAAGCTTCTTAAGGCAGCCCAGGGGCGGCCACGGTTGGTAGCCGTTGGGGCCGTTGGGTGCTGAGAGCAAGCGCCCCGCCCTCTCCCCTCACCGCCCCCCCCTGCACCTCCCACCACCCATGTAGTCCCTGCGCGTGCGCGCGCAGACACCGGTTGCCAAACATTGCATCATCCCCGCCCCCCTTCCCTACCCTCCCCCTCTAGTCTCCCCTCCGCGCGCGCGCATGACTCACCCACCGCCTCCGTGAAGCCTCGTGACCTAAAGCCACTTCCGGGTCCAACACGGCGTCGACCCCCCAATCGGGAGGGAGCGATGGGGGCGGTGCCGCGGAGCCCCTGAGTGGCGGATGTAAGGGATGAGGCGGGGCCAAAGCCGGCGTGCCGCTTTGTGATTGGTAGAATTCTGGGTCCGCCCCTGAGAGGAGGGCAAGGCCATGTTAAAAGAGCGCTGCTCCCAGCTACCGAGGTCAGAGGCTTCAGTCTACAGCATAGAGCGTATGATGTTGAAGATGAGCGGGTGGCAGCGACAGAGCCAAAATCAGAGCCGGAACCTGAGGAGAGAGGCGAGTATCCACTTTTTACCCTTCCATCCTCGCGAATTCCTTTGAGAGGACCGGTTGTCCTCTCAAAGTTGGGGGCATCCGTTCTTTAGATGTGACCTCACAGAGTCCTTAGTGGAGTTCAAAGGAGGCATGGAGAGAATCCTTGACTCAGTTGTGGCGCTTACAGACCCCTCTTCCTTTAGATGACAGCGTCACTCCATCCCTGCCCGGAGCGCTGGTCCTGCTCTCCCGGTCTGTGCACTTGGGTGAACGCCCACCCTCACCCCCACCCTTCTCACCCCCAGCTGCGGTCCGGAGAATTACTCTCTTCGTTGGTGACCTCAAGCCTAGTTAGTCCTATCTGGTGGGAGGCGGGGCTGAAGGACACACCCCCCGCACAGAGACTCTTGGATGGCCGCTTTGTTACCGGAGGCCCTACCCCACCCCCAGTCTTGTCAGCTTTAGCGTCTCAGGGGCAGGGCGCCCACATACCACGTTGGTATGTAGGACTCCTGAACCCACCACAGGACAGCCTTTCTGCACCCTAGCAGACGACAGAATCTTACAGAGATAGACAGAAGGTCTTTGGGAGGGAGGGATGCCGACACAGGGAGTGAAGATAGGTTTTCTCTTTCCTTTAAATATCCCCAAGACTCCAGCAAAAGAGAGTATCCTGGACCTCAAGTGTGGGACGCCATTTGGGGTCTCCCTAGTGTATTGTGCTTCTCCGGGGATTGGGCCGTGCCTCTTCACATGTCCTGTCTCCAACTAATCTATGTAACCATTGCATCAGGCCAGCCCCCTGCAGTCCTCTGGCCCGGGGCTCCACTGCTGATGAAAGCCACGTCCCACACACTGGAAGGCACGGAGGATTCTCCAGGGAGACCAGCCCTGCAGAGAAACACTCAGGCCTATATTGCATCTCCAGTCCCCAGGGATAGGCAGCTGGTGCTCTTGCTTCTGGGCTTCAGCCTCCCTTCACTATGAGAGCTCGGGGAGAATTTATCCGTACATTCCTAACAAATACTTAGCAAACACCTACTATGTGCCAAGCAGCCGACACTCCAGGAGACATCCATGAAGGAAAGGGAGGAAAAGCTCTGCTCTTATAGAGATTACATTTCAGTGAGAGGAGGCAATAATGTTGTGGTGCTGTGTAGAAAATTAACACATGGAAGTAGTGAATGCTCAAGTTGGTAGTTAAGTTTTATACTAGGTGGTTATAGTGAGGTGACGTTTAAGTGGAAGACCTAAAAGAGTAGTGGCAGTAAGCCATGTAGATACATGGAGGGACAGCAAGAATGTAAGTCCTAAGATGGAAGCATGCCTATTATCTTTTGAGAATCAGAGGCTGAACTGAAATGAGCAAGAGGGAGAGTGATGGATAAAAAACTCTAGGGCAGAAAAGCAGCAGATTGTTGAGCCTTCTAAGCCACTTTTTAGAGTATTTTATGCAGCCTTTAATATATGTGGCATTGGAAGTCAATGGGGGGTTTTTAACAGAGGAACATGATACAATGATAGAAGTTTTAGAAAGGTCCACTCTGGCTGCTATGTTGTGAAAAGAACATAACTTGGGGGGCCTGCAGTCAAGTGTCTGCAATAACCTAAGAAAGAGGACAGTAAATCTAAACTGGGAACAATGGAATTAGTAAAGAGTTTAGATTGTGGGCTTTTCAAGAATGAGTTAAGAAGTTTTGCTGGTTGGACTGGATTGTGGAGTTCAAGAAGAGAGGAATTTAGGATGATACTAAGATGTTTGGCTTGAACAACTGTTTAAGATGGGGAAGATCTTAAAGAGGAAGGTTAGCAGTTTGCCATTAGACATATTAATTCTGGGATGACTATCAGACACTCAAAAAATAGATGACATGCAAGCAGAGTTGGAGGTCCCAGGAGAAAAGTTCAATCTGGAAATGTACGTTTGAAGGATGGCAGTATGGGGGTGGAATTAGGAGAGTGCCATTTTGTGTGTTGCATTCTCCAGAGTCCTGACCATTGCAAGTTTAAGGCCTGCCTTAAATTTAGAGAAAGCAAAGTTGGCCAGAACTTTGCTATTATGTAATCAGGACTACAAATGTCAGTAACTAAAAATAAAGGGAGTCAGGCTCTTCTTTCTCCTTGGAAATGGCCACAGGGACCGTTAGCTCTCTACAAGACAGGAAGTAAGAAAGAACTAAATGAGGCTGGAGAATAAAGAACCTGCTTTTTCCCCTTCCAAAAATGGCTAACATTTATCTTTGATCCCCACAGTGTTCCAGAAGGAAGTGTATCTTCATACATCACCACACCTGAAAGCAGGTAAATTTAATCTTTTCTCAAAACCAGCTCCTATAAGTTACTGTATATGTTGCCTTTACTGGTACCCTCAGATGTTATGAAAACCCCTAGTGAATATGTGAGAGGGGTTTGAATCTGAGCAATATTTTTCTGTCAGGTCACATCCTTCTTTTGGGCCACCCCTAACAAGGTGACCAAATCACTATTCTTAGAGCATGTCCTAATTGAAAGCTGGCTCTGAGTGAGCAGTCAACCCCAACAAAGATAATTGGCTTCTTTTACCATACTTCAGTCCCTGTCAAGGTTAGACTGACCCAAAGGACTGTTTGCTCAACCTCCCCACACGAAAGGAGAAAGGAGTACAAATGGCCTGGTAATTGGCCCTGGAAATTACCAACAGAATTCCCAAGGGGGTTAATGACTTTCACTAGGCTCCCATAAGAATGTATATGCAGGAACTTGATTCTTCAAGGCAATATCACTATAGACCAGAATTGCTAAGTTCTGAAGGGCCAGAATATTTTAGATGTTAAGGGGCTACAGTCTGTTACAACTGTTTATCTCCACTGTTACAGCATGAAAGCAACCATAAACAATATGTAAATAGATATGGCTATGTTCTGAGAAAATTATATCTACAGACAGGCTGCAGGTCATTGTAACGAACTTGTGTGTAGACTGTTTTATGCAGTTTGTTCCAGCATCTGCTCCACCCCTCATCCTAAGCATGTACTTTTTCAGAGCCTGATCCAACTGCAAAGATGGCGGCAGAGTCATTGCCTTTCTCCTTCGGGACACTGTCCAGCTGGGAGCTGGAAGCCTGGTATGAGGACCTGCAGGAGGTGCTGTCTTCAGATGAAAATGGGGGTACCTATATCTCCACCCCTGGAAACGAGGAGGTGAGAATGCTAGGTCTAAAGCAAGGGGGGAATACTGTCCTTCCCTTCTCAGCTAATATCTAGCCTACCTTTCCTCATTCCCTTGAAGGAAGAATCAAAAACCTTCACCACTCTTGACCCTGCCTCTCTGGCTTGGCTGACTGAGGAGTCAGGACCAGCAGAGGTCACGAGCACCTCCCAGAGCCCTCGTTCTCCAGATTCCAGTCAGAGCTCCCTGGCTCAGGAGGAAGAGGAGGATGACCAAGGAAGACCCAAGAAACGGAAACAGAGTGGCCAGTCCCCAGCCCGAGCTGGAAAGCAACGCATGAAGGAGAAAGAACAAGAGAATGAAAGGAAAGTGGCACAGCTAGCTGAAGAGAATGAGCGCCTCAAGCAGGAAATCGAGCGCCTGACCAGAGAAGTGGAGGCAACACGCAGAGCTCTGATTGACCGAATGGTTAATCTGCACCAAACATGAACATTCGGGACCACTGCTTCCCCCTGGGGTCACTGCCTTTCTCAGAAGTGGCTACTGACCACATCCTTACCAGTGCCAATGAGGTAACCCTCAACCCCATATATTCAGTAGGGGGAAAGCTTGGGGTAGACAAAAGGAAAGGGTCTCAGCATGTATATAGAGGTTGTACATTCATTTATTATTGTCCATATCCATTAAAGTGACTTTCTATGAGTAAAGTTCTCACTTTTTCTTCTTGCCTTTAGGGGTTTCAAGAGGTTTCCCCTCAGCTAGAGCCAACTGTTTTTTCAGATCCAAGAGTTTAGCCACCTCCGCAGCAATCTGGTTCTTGTCTGCCTTTTGTGCTTTCAGTTCTCGGACAATATTGCCCTAAGAGAAGAAGAGTAGGGAATGATAACAGTGAGGCTAGAACAGACCTATTTAGCGTTCTGTTTTCCAGTCTCCCATAGGGCTTAAGGTCTGTACCTGTTTTGTCACTTCATCCATCAGTATTTGTATCTGCTGTATTCCAGCTGTTGTTACAGTCTCTACAACTTCTGGTTTGGGAGTTGCTTTTGCCTGGAGAATAATAACAAAGTTAGTACTCGCCTCCACAAATACCCTCTGACCTCAAGTTTTAATATAACACTTCAGGGGAGAACAGTTACCTTTAATTTCAAGGACTCTTCTAGCTAAGACAGGAAAGAAAAACTGAAAGTGAGAAGCAGCAAGACCAAAAGATGGAAAGAGTGATGAGTGAGGACTACTTAGGGACACTAAGGAGATGATGTGGTGGCTTCTGCTGGGTGAGAGAAGGCTTTAGCTTTCTCACCTGGCCCCCTCCGAAGCGTTGCCTCAAACTTTCAATCTGGTCATTTTCCAGTTTTTGAAACAAGGGACTAATCTGTTGGGGGAAAAAAAAAATCTACAATCATTCACTGATTAGGTATGAATAGGTATGAATTCTACCAGACTGTGCAGAAGACTTCAACCCCAATTTCTGACATGTTCGGTGTTTTAGAGGAAATGTGATTTTAACACTGAGCAAGTACCTAATGATTTTAGAAAATCCAGGAAAAGCACTGGCATACACTATAAAAGCCCAAAGTGTTATTAAGGATTCAGATTAATGATGCTGAGTTGAAGTAAAGGTTTAGAGGTTTATGTACTTTGTCACCTATGTCAAAGAAATGGCTACCCTGTGTTCTACCTGCCTGTCAGCATGATGGAGGCATGGTCACAACACTGTCTCTTCAGACAGCTACCCTATACCAGTTAGCTGCATCTGCCAGTGGCATGAAGAAGAACAAGGATATGCAGGATACAGAAAACATTGGGCTTCTGAACCAGTACCAAGGATTTTTTATGAAAAATAAGCCTGAGTGCAGTGCGAGGATGAGTGGGGAAGGGGTTTAGAGGATAGCTGTAAGAACATCGTGCCCAAATTAAGTTTTTCTCTGATTCTTCCTCAAATGCTACATGGCAAAGGTAGGAATTTTAAGAGATGGACTGTTCCATCTCCCAGAGACCTACAGTGCCAATCTGGTGTCCTGCTGGTAAAGTACACAGGAAGTTGGTGAGCAGGATATTGCAGGCTGGAGATGGGAGCCGCAGCTGGGTTTGGATGGTGGTGCTAACCGTGGGCATGTAAGGCTGGAGCATGATGGAGAGCAAGGCAGCTATATTCACTGCCAAGCCTGTCACTGTCCCTGCCCGCTGCCTGTGCAAGAAGAAATATTAGTCAGGACTTTTAGAACACAGCCTACTAGCCACTTTATTCCTATAGCCAACCCACACCAATTCCAATAGCTTTATTCCTATAGCTACCTGTCAGTCTCGCAGCCTTTAATCCGCTTCCAGGGCTCATTCACCTGAATGTACTGGTTGCCATGACGAGAGATGGTAAGGATACTGCGTAAGGCATCCCGGATGCTTGGAAGGGAAGAGGCAAGTCAAGGATTAAGAGCCCAGTATTGGGCTCTCAACATCCCAGTAGGTCACTAAGAAGAGAGACGTGTAAGTGACCTACCGAACCTTTTCCAGCAGCTGGTGATAGTGCTGGAGCTCCAGGGTGACATGGGCCAGCAGGCGCTGATCATCAGAGGTAAGCACCATTTCAGGCACATAACCCCCAAAAAACTTGGACACAAACATCCCAGCTCTTGATGGGAGGGAGGAAGGAAAGCAGAGGGAAAAAGGAGTTACTGCCCAGTCCATTTATAGAGATTTGACTTGATTTTCATAATTCTCCATTTTCTTAGAACAGATACCTCCTTGCTCCCTCAAGGTGGAAGGCAAATTAGCCACTGACTCGCCCATGAAAATGTGACTCTGCATGTAATGAACATTTCATATACAGATACCCCTTTAAGAAACCTGATAAGTGGTTGTTTATTTTTTTAAAGCCAATACTCAATAATCAAGTTGAAATACAAGTTATTTCTATCAAATGAGTACCCTATCAAATGAGTATTTGTGAAATGTGGGTAATAACCAAACCTGAAAAGTGGGGAGCCATGGAAGATGTTTCTCAGTACTGCAAAATAACTCATATAGGGACCAAAAACTACAACATGAGCCTATGGTAAGAAGACTCTTGAGTAATACAAGTTTCCTACTGCTGTGCTAAACCCCTTTCTTCAACCAAATCTTCAGTGGCCTGGTAGTGAAACTTTTGGTAGGACATAACGCATTTTTAATTCAACAAAAAATAAGAAGAAAATATGTTAACACATTTGCTAAGCCACACCTCTACAACTAACTTCCTGTGCAGTCTATGGCCATACCACCCTGATCGCGCCCGATCTCGTCCAACTTCCCTGCACATATACAGTTTACTGTGTTCTAGAAGCAAGGTACACTGATGAGAGAAACTTTCCACATTGTCGTCTCCAACCCTAACCTCTGTGCACTCTCATTTCAAGAAGCAGAATTAGTCTCAACCCCAGCTAATCTCTTTTTTTCCTTTTTTGAGACTAGGTCTCGCTATTTTGCCCGGGAAACCTCAGACTCATGTTGCCTGGAGTACCAGAGACTCAATGATCTCCAGCCTCAGCCTCCCAGGTAGCGGGGATTAGAGGCACACACCACCATGCCCAGCTACTTTTTGAGACTAGGTTTCACTATGTTGCCCAAGGTGGATCTCAAATCCATGAACTCAAGCAATTCCTAGTCTTGG
Source organism: Uropsilus gracilis (assembly GCA_004024945.1). Taxonomy (NCBI): domain Eukaryota; kingdom Metazoa; phylum Chordata; class Mammalia; order Eulipotyphla; family Talpidae; genus Uropsilus; species Uropsilus gracilis. The sequence goes on along the minus strand of PVHY01020459.1, from coordinate 16,226 downwards.
CCTCCCTTCGTAGGCTGGAATTAAAGGCATGTGCCACCACACCAGGCCCTAATCTGCTCTTAACTCCTCACCAAGTCTTACCTGTTGATGAAGTTGCCCAGGTTGTTAAGTAACTCAGAATTGTTTTTGAGCAACATGTCTGTCCAGGAGAAGGCACTGTCCTGGCCCTCAGGCCGAATGTAGAGCAGATAGAAGCGCCAGATGTCAGCAGGAATCCCTGTGTCCTGAGCCATGTCCCCAAACACTCCCACACCCCGGCTCTTGGAGAATTTCCCATCCTCATAATTCAGGTACTCTGGACAGAGAAAGAGAATGAGAACTATCCGCTCAAAGAACATTTTTTCCTCTTTGACCCACTAATTCTCCCCCTCCCTCCCTACCAGCAATATTTCTCCCTTGAGTACTTAGTATGCAGAGAACTCAGAGAAGTTCTTCCTCTCCATTCTGGCCTTTATTTTAAATTCCTTTTGCTTCTACTCATTTCACTGTTTCAGCCTCAGCATTCACTTTCTTCAGGTTCTTGTTTATTTCTAGGTTGAGCTTTCATATTCTAATTATCTCCTATTTCATTTCAATTCCTAATTCAAGACCTAGTACCACTCCAGAATCATCTTCCAAGTGCTGGCTCAGCCCTAATTCCATAGGAACATCCCCATCGCCAATCTACCGTACCTGTAGCAATGAGGTTGCTGACCAAGGTGTAGTTGTCCTCAGCTCCTAGGACTGAACAAGGAAAGACGATGCCGTGGAAAGGAACATTGTCTTTAGCCATGAACTGATAAAGGTTCACCTATGGACACAGTTGGGAGACAGAACTCCTGAGACCTTCTCCAAAGGCCCAAGAAAGACCAGATACTCAATTCTAACACCTCTAACACACACACCATCCCCACAGCAGACAAGCTAACGAAGAACTGCTCACTTGTTCTGGGTTCTTCCACCATCTCTCCCACTGGTCTGTATAGTTGGCTGTGATGGACAGGTAGCCAAAAGTGGCATCAAACCAAACATAGAATACCTGAAGAATAAATATAAGGAGACAGACATGGCGGGAACACTAGGTAAAACTCACCAACCCACAGTCTCAGATTGAAGTAAGACATGATCAACACTCAACTCTGCTGGCTAAGGGTCTCAAGCCCAAGGATGAATAATATCAGATATGAACAAAGATTAAAGGGCCTTTACCTTGTCCTCAAAACCTTCTAAGGGCACAGGGGTTCCCCATTTGAGGTCTCGGGTTATGCAGCGGGGCTTGAGGCCATCCCGAAGCCAAGAACGAGTGATGAAGCGAGCATTGGGTGTCCAGTCACTGCCAGGCAGTGTCTTCCCCAACCATTCCTCCACTCTCTTTTCCAGCTAAGATGGCAGAGGAAGATGAAGGCTGATTTGAAAAAGTCTCATACATGGTTTGAATAAGTGATAAATACATACAAATTTAGCAATGTATAATAAAATCAGTGGACTCATGACTTTGACATACTGATTCCATGTCTAGGAATTTATGCAACAGAAATGGCCACAGAAGAGTGTAGCAATGTATTATATAAAGAAGTGCATGGTTCATCAAAACAAAAACTGAAACTAGCTCCATGTTTGGACAAAATTTAGAGAAATACGGGTGTATCAACATGATGAAATACTTAAAGGTCACTAAAAAGAATTTGTTAGATCTAAAAAACTGGCAAGAGAAAGATCTCTGAGACATATAATTATATCAAACAGCAAAATAACACACGATATAATTCTACTGTTACAAAAATAACTACACACAGATTAATATAAACACACCCCACCCCCAAATTCTGAAGCAGTCAGTGCTTTATTCTCAGATGAGATATTATAGGGAATTCATGATTTTATATCAAAATTTTAAAACAAGCCTGTATCATCTCTATAGGAAGAAAAACAAATAGAATTTTTTAAAGGGGTGATTTATGTGATTCATCCACATTAAATACCGTAGCACCATTAATAGAACAATTTGACAGTACACTCTACGTGAGGCTATAAAGAACCAGGCACATTCACACATGACTGATGGGATGCAAAACGGAACAACAGATGTTGAGAAAAAAAACACTGAGGAAGATTTGATGATATACTACATATACATTTATTCTTGACACAGCAAATGATCACTTTTAAGAAATTTATCCTGAAGATATACTTCCAGTAATAAAAAATAGTATGTCCAAGGTTGCTCACTACAACATAAACTTGTACTGCATAATACTAGAAACTAGTTAAAAGGCAAACGTAGGAAATCAGTTAAATAGACAATGGTATCTACACAAGTAACAGTTCTATGTAGCAGTTTAAAAAGAGTCAGAATGATCTCTTCAAACTCATAGAAGTATCTGATATGGAGAATTTTCAGAATATATTAAGTAAAAAGGGGCAATATTCAAGAGAATATTACAGTATGCTCTTTTATATAAGGGGAAATAAAACATACATATATACATGTACATCTGCTTATTATATAAATATACATGCCTGCATATATGTAAGCACATATAAACATGTATGCATATGTATGTATGTCTGAATGTTTAGCTTTACAAAAATAAGCACACTAAGCATAAATCAGAAAATGAAGTTAATCACCAACAGAGGACAGAAGAAAAAGGAACAGAGATGGGAGTGACACTTCTATGAGTATACCCTTTGGCCTTGTTTTGATTTTTTTAGAAGTATATTGCTGTCTACATATTCAAAAAATAAAGTTAATAAGGAAGGGGAGGGAAAAAGGAACCAAATTTGATTATTACAGTAACATAACCACACTATACGGGGATTAACACAATTTTGAACACATTGTATTTTATTATGTACCCTCAGGTGAGGGAGATTTGCCAACAAATCCTAAACTCTAATACAGACTCTGCAGGGGTATGGGCATGAAGCAATTCTAAAATTATTTTCAGATATGCTAAGGATTAAACAAATGAGTGAATATACTGATATGGAGGTACTGGGACCAGGGTATTTACTGTAGGAGAAATAAAATACAAATATAAAATGAGGGAAAATGAGAAAAATAATTGTGGGATGAGAATTTCAAATGTTAGTGTGAACCTAAATAAATGCCTAATTCTCTTTGCTAAAAGCAATGTAACAAGAACAAACTAGCATACTGACAACAGGGTTTTGTGGAGAAATGGTCAACTCTAAGGCAGGAACAAAACACATCTAGAAAATCTTGTTATGCCAAAATAAGGAAGTAATTAAAAAATGGTAGGCAATCTCAAAAGCACAGAGAGGAACCATCTTGAAGATGTTCCCCCGGTCAAAAATTGAACAATGTGAACATGAAGGTAATTTAGGATAGGAATAGAACTGTAAATCTTTGGGGGGGGGGGAAGGAACCCACTGAATCCACACTAATAATAATAAGAAGAAGAAGAAGTAAAGAACGGAAGAAAAATGGTAAACATTTTAAATGTTTTAGGGAGCAGCAGAGCAGGAATATCAAACTTAAAACTGGCTCAGAAAAGAATGAATAAATAGATGCTAGGTTTAGAGGAAGCTTTTTAATGTAAAATAAGGTGTTTGCATGTTTTTAAGGTATATTCCCACAGACTGCTTTTAAGTTTCAAGGAAGAAAACACTAATTATATATATGCAAAAACTGAATAATAAATCTTGACTAAATAAAACTAGTATCACTAATGGTAATGGTATGCCGCTGGAAAGGACATATTTATGTAGTATTCCAACTCAGTATGTATAACCTGAATCTAATCATAAAGAAATACCCAAAAATTCAAAATGAGGAACATATTTTTTAAAAAGGTAATCAGGACCCATATTCTAAAACATGTTTAATGTCATCGAAGATAAAGGTTGAGGAACTGCTTCAGATTAAAGGAAGGTTCAGCACACAGAGGGGGAAGAAGGGGAGGTTAAAAGAAGCTAAAGAGATTTGAAAACTAAATGTGATACACCTTAAGCTACATTCTGTACTAAAAGAAAAATAAAGCTATTAAAGGATATTACTGGGATAAATGACAAAACTGGAATATGGGTGGCAGATCAGAAAACTATCCATATTAAATTTCTCAAAGTTGCTTATCTCTACTACAACTTCCTAAGAATATGTCTATTTTCTTAGGAAACACATACACAAGTATTTGAATAAATAGGGAAAGAATATTGTAAAGCAAATGGAACAAAATCTTAAGCAGTGATGTAGGTAATGGGTACATAAGGTTCTCAGGGAAAAGAACATGAGGTTCTCTCTTCTAGCAAGTGTTTATTCCTGCAATTAGTTGGGGGGGGGAGGCTGAAATTATTTCCACAAGAAAGTTAAAAAAGGAGGCAAATAATGTGGAAAGTTGATGAAGACATATTGTAAGTGTAAAAAAAAAAAAACAGGTGGCAGAGGAACATGAATGTCATGATCAAATCTGTAAGAAAAAAACAGTACTAAGCCGGGCACGGTGGCGCGTGCCTCCTAAGCAACAGCATATTAAGCACGGCTGGGACTGGGGATCACGGTCCCCACCCGGGGCAACATAGTGAGACCTAGTCCCAAAAAAATAGCCGGGCGTGGTGGCACGCGCTTGTAATCCCAGCTACCTGGGAAGCTGAGGCTGGAGATTGCTTGAGTCTATGGTACCCCGGGCAGCGTGAGCCTGCGGTTTCATGGGCAAAAATAGCGAGACCTAGTCTCAAAAAAAATAAAAGAAAAAAGAGAAAAAGAGTACTTTCACATGCCTATGATACTTCTGAGTAAACATAAAAGAAAATGAAGAGACTACCTCTGGCAAGTGGGCCTGGGCTTTCACATTGTGCTCTTTAATTATGGCATCTTTCACAAAATCCATGTGCCATTTTTCATGGATATTAAGAACATTTTAGAGTGATTTGGTACAGGTTGATGGCAGAGGGGGCAGAAGAGGCAATGCAGAATAGGAAGAAGAAAAGGACAACTTACTTTAGGCAAGTCCAAGAACAAGTGTTGAGAGGATTTCACCACAGGGCATGACCGGCAGATTTTACACTGAGGGTTCTGTTAAGGGAAATTCAAAAGGTGAACGAGTTAGGGAGGCACAGTTACGATCAGTACTGCAGGCTGGGGAGAGCTGTCCAGATGAAAGGAGAGGCCACAGGGATGAGTCCAGAGTGCCCTCTAGCTTAGCTTCATGCTGCTATCCTGTCAACTCATCCACTACTTGGACCATCTCTGAACCTGGAGACTGAAGTGTGCATAGTTACCCAGTTTCACACTCATCACTCCAAAGAGTAGAAAAAAGCAAGTCTCTGAGCACAGGAGAGATAGGTAACACTGCACCGGACACAACTGTCATGAGGGGAGGGAGGAGCAATGAAAGAGAAGGCACTTCTCGCTCGCTCTTCTTTTTCTTCTTTTTTTCTCTTCCTTCTTCTTTCCTTGAGAAGATTACAGTCAAGTTAGGGAGAGGAGGCATATATGAAAAACAAGAGCAAATTTTATAAATAATATGCTAAGAAATACTTTTCTGCCGGGCACGGTGGCTCGTGCCTGTAAGCTTCAGCTTATGAAGCAGCTGGGGTTAGGGATCGCTGTTCGAGTCCCTCCTGGGGCCCATAGCAAGACCTACTTCCAAAAAAAATAGCTGGGTGTAGTGGCATGCATGTGTAATCCCAGCTACCTGGGAAGCTGAGGCTGGGGATTGCTTAGGTCTGTGGTACCCTGGGCAATGTGAGCCTGCGATTCCGCGAGCAAAAATAGCAAGACCTAGTCTCAAAAAACAAGAAACTTTTTTTTTTTGAGACTAGGTCTCACTGTGTTGCCCAGGGTAGTCTCGATCCTGTGGACTCAAGTGATCCCCAGTCTCAGCCTTCCAGGTAGCTGGGATTACAGGTACCCGCCACTGCGGCTAGCTGTTTTTCCGAGACCAGGTCTTGTTATGTTGCCTGGGGTAGTCTCGAACCCCTGAACTCAAGTGATTCCTGGCCTCTTGCCTCTCAGCACTTGGATTACAGGCACATACCACCATAACCGGCTCAAGAAATACTTATTTTCATGGTACAAACTGACTACATAAACACTGAAAGGGGGATAGCTACAGGAGTAGAGTAGGGCTAATCAATAAAAGATTTCAAGTGAATTCTCATCTGTTTCTGAAGATGAAAAACAGTAACTTTCTTAGAACCTCTCCCCTTAACTGTGTATGTCTCTACCCAGCTCTCTGTGGATATCGAACAGATATATCAACTTACCGAACCCAAACAGTACCACTACGCTTCACTAGGAAGCCTGGTTCGCCCAATCTGACTTATGTCTGTAGGTGGCACTACCATGTACCTATGGTGCTCCAGCCAAAAGCTTACAAGTCACCATTTCTTCAATTTCCCTCATGCCAAATTTCCAGTCTATCCAATTCTATAATCTACTCCCAAAACATATTTCAAATCCATTTCTCCTTCACTTCTACTGCTATTACTCTATTCTAAGGCACCATCATCCCACCCCTGGTTCTTGTGCTAGGAACACTCTTAACCACAACTCATGGCCTGGCTTGCTCCGTATTATTCTTCAGGTAAACTCTACGTTCAAATGTCACCTTCTCTGAAAGACCCTCCCTAATCATCTAACTATACACTCTTCCCCCGGAAGTTACTACTACATCCCTGTAATTTATTCTGTAATAATATTACCATAGTTCCCCCGATCCATGGTTTCCCTTTCCCCTTTCCATGGTTTCAGTTAACCAAGGTCAACAAATCTACAAATTACCATACATAATCTGTAGATATTATGTAGAGATTATGTACAATAGAATCTGTACAGATTATGTACAATAGACTATTACAAGAGGCCATATTCACATACCCTTTTTATATAAATTGTAGTTATTTTATTTTACTATTACTGTTATCTCTTATTGTACCTAATCTATAAATTAAACTTTATCACAGCTATATATATATAAAAAACATGATACATGCAGGATTCAGCACTACTCTCAAACTCAGGGACTCAGTAGGTCTCTTGGACCATATCCCCCAAGAACAATGAGTGACTCCAGTATTTCCTTGTTTGATGCTGATATCCTTGCCACACTGATAAGTTTGTTTTGTGCACTACTGCATCCCTAGTACGTAGCATTGTGACTGACCTATTTTCAGCACTTAGAAAATGTTTGAACAAGTGAGAACTCATGAGATAGAAGAAAATATGGTAAAGAAGAAAATAATAAAGTGAAATGGTAAAGGAAGTAAAAGTAAAATGGTAAAGAAGAAAATAAAGATCAAAGCCAGGCACAGTGGCACATGCTTGTAATCCCATCGCTGGGAGGCTGAGGCCAGGGATCCTTGAGTCCGTGAGTTTGAGACTACCCCGGGCAATATAGCGAGACCTAATCTCAAAAAAAAAAAAAAAAAATAGCTGGGTGTGGGGGTGTGCACCTGTAATCCCAGCTACCTGGGAGGCTGAGGCTAGGAATCACCTGAGTCCGTGGGTTTGGGACTACCCCAGGCAACAAGCATAGTGAGACCTAGTCTCTTAAAAAAAAAAAAATAAGGCCGGGCACGGTGGCTTGTGCCTATAAGCTTCAGCCTATGAAGCGGCCGGGGCTAGGGATCACAGTTCGAGTCCCACCTGGGGCCCGTAGCAAGACCTATTTCCAAAAAAATAGCTGGGTGTAGTGGCACGTGCCTGTAATCCCAGCTACCTGGGAAGCTGAGGCTGGGGATTGCTTGAGTCTGTGGTACCCCGGGTAACGTGAGCCTGAGGTTCCACAAGCAAAAATAGCGAGACCTAGTCTCAAAAAAAAAAAAAAAAAAAAAAAAAAAA